>JAPDOI010000890.1:0-258651 GCA_029168955.1 Aplectana chamaeleonis
GCGTCATAGAAAGTTGCGCAGGTCCTAAGAAGGAATGTGCAGGACCCCAGCGGAAGTGTGCAAGACGTCATAGAAAGTGTGCAGGACCTCAGTGGGAGTGTGTGCAGGGCGTCATGTAGAAGAGAGTGTGCAGGACCCTAATTGGAGTGTGCAGGACGTCATAGAAAGTGTGCAGGACCCTAATCGGAGTGTGCAGGACGTCATAGAAAGTGCGCAGGTCCTAAGTAGGAATGTTCAGGACCCCAGCGGAAGTGTGCAGGACGTCATAGAAAGTGTGCAGGACCTCAGTGGGAGTGTGCAGGGCGTCATAGAAAGTGTACAGGACTCTAATCGGAGTTTGCAGGACGTCATAGAAAGTGCGCAGGTCTTAAGTAGGAATGTACAGGACCCCAGTGGGAGTGTGCAGGACGTCATAGAAAGTGTTGCAGGACCTCAGTGGGAGTGTGCAGGGCGTCATAGAAAGTGTGCAGGACCCTAATCGGAGTGTGCAGGACGTCATAGAAAGTGCGCAGGTCCTAAGAAGGAATGTGCAGGACCCCAGCGGAAGGTTGTGCAGGACGTCAAGGCAGAAAGTGTGCAGGACCCTAATCCCGGAGGTGTGCCAGGACGTCATAGAAAGTGCGCAGGTCCTACGTAGGAATGTGCAGGATCCCCAGTGGGAGTGTGCAGGGCGTCATGCAAAAAGTGTGCAGGACCTCAGTGGGAGTGTGCAGTGCGTCATAGAAAGTGGGCAGGACCCTAATCCGGAGAGTGTGCAGGACGTCATAGAAAGTGCGCAGGTCCTAAGTAGTAGGAATGTACAGGACCCCAGTGGGAGTGTGCAGGACGTCATATAGAAAGTGTTGCAGGACCTCCCAGTGGGAGTGTGCAGGGCGTCATAGAAAGTGTGCAGGACCCTAATCGGAGTGTGCAGGACGTCATAGAAAGGTGCGCAGGTCCTAAGAAGGAATGTGCAGGACCCCAGCGGAAGTGTGCAGTGACGTCATAGAAAGTGTGCAGGACCTCCCGGTGGGAGTGTGCAGGGCGTCATCGCTCAGCAGAAAGTGTGCAGGACCCTAATTGGAGTGTGCAGGACGTCATAGAGAAAGTGCGCAGGTCCTAAGTAGGAATGTGCAGGACCCCAACGTGAAGTGTGCAGCACGTCATAGAAAGTGTGCAGGACCCAAATGGTAGCGTGCAGGGCGTCATAGAAAATGTGGGAAAGAACTCCAACGGGAGTGTGCAGGACGTCATAGAGAGTGCGCAGGTCCCCAGTTAAGGAGTGTGCAGGGCGTCATAGAAAATGCACAGGTCCCGAGTGGGAGGTGTGCAGGTCATCGAAAGTTAGCAGGACCGCAGTGGGAGTGTGCAGGACGTCACCAAGAGTGTAGAATTTGAAAAAAGTTTTTCAATTTTTAGTAAGCTAAATCTTAACCTTTTTGTGGAGAAGAAATACATGGGAAAACATGAGATCTTGAGGAGCGTGCGACGCGTTTTTTGAAGATTGGCGCAGAACTCCTGCGAGACATTTTTTTGCCAGTTTTAGGATACAAGTTAAGCAGCTCCACTTCCGCACCTTCTCTGTTCGCCACCCATTGCAACCGCCTTCAGTCATTTCCGAATCCTTTCTAACTTCCAAAAACCAGTTTTATATATGTTGCAAGTCTGAGCTTATCAAAAATCTGCACCACAAATACATAAACAACCACACCTTACTAATTTCATTCATTGAGAACAAAGAAGGCGCATGATGTTGGTCAACTAGGGAAACATCATATAATATGAGAATGCGTTTTTTCTTATCATGATAGAGACGGTAAAGCGAGAATAATCGCTTGTGAACTTTTGCCAAATTGGAAGAAAGAAGGGCAGTGGGTAGGGACGTAAGGGAAGCGAAGTACAGAAGGGGTTGTGAATTTTGTGCCGGTAGCAACCGACGATTTACCGCTGGCTTCTTATGTTTTGGTATATTTATGATCCCACATTTTGATACCCTCACGGCCTGCACCTGTAAATGTACGGCACCCTGCTCTGCTCAGGAGAGTCCATACGTACAGCAACCTTTCCGGTAGACGGAAGTCAGTCACCACCGTTCTAACAAATCGTTAATCCGTCTCAGCGTGGATGCCGGGCCTCACGCAAAAGTTTCTCTGAGCGAAAATTTCGCGCTACAGGTCTCGCTAGTAGGATTTGAAGTGCGCAGGACGCCGCAGAAAGTGTGCCGGGCCACCGAGTGGGAAGAAGCGTAGGTTGTCGTAAGCGGGAGTGTGCGGGACCCCAGTGCTGGAATGCGCGGGACACCGTAGGTGCGTGCGGTAACCAGTGGGAGTGCGCAGGACGCTAGAGCGCGGCCCCAATGGGAGCGCAGACGTAGAAAATGTACAAGGACCCCAGTGGGAGTGTGTGAGACGCCGTAGAAGGTGTGCAGGTGTTCAGTGGAGGACCCAGTGAGCGCGGCCCTCAATTACATGGACGCCGTAGAAAAATGCCCCCAGCAGGTACGGCAGACCCCGTGACTGGAGGTGCTGCGGGACGCCGCAGAAATGCAATGGACGCGAAGCGTGCGGGCTCCCCAGTAAGAGTGCGCAGGGGACTCAGCGTGCTGACGCCGCAGAAAATGCAGCGATGCAGGACGCCGGAAGAAGTGGTCAGGACGCCGCAGGAAATGCATGGGACCTCAGCGGCTCGCCGTAGAAAATGTACCGGGACCCCAGTGGGAGGTGTGCAGGACGCCGTAGAAATAGCGTGCGGGCTCCCAGTAAGGTGCGCAGGACGCCATGAAAATGTACGGGACCCGAGTGGGAGGTGTGCAGGACGCCGTAGAAGGTGTGCGGTAACCCAGTGGGGTGAGCAGGACGCCGTATGCGCAGGGTCTGAGCGGTTGGACTAAAGCGTGCGGGCTCCCACGGATGGGAGATGCCGCAGCAAGGACGCTGCAGAAGCGTTTCAAATTAGTACGTGGACGTCCAGTGTGACTCAGAGTGTACAGGACGCCGCAGAAAGTGTGCGGGCCACTAGGGAAAGCGTGGGGTTGTCCATAAAGCAGACGCCAGGAAGTGTGCGGGACCTTAGTAGGAATGCTCAGGACGCCGTAGAAAATGTACGGGCCTCAGCAGTGGGAATGCGCAGGACGCGCCGTAGAAAGTGTGCATGACCATGGCTGGGATTGCGCAGGACGCCGTAGGAGTGTGCGACACCCCACTGGAAGTGCAGATGGAAGCAGCAAAACGCGTACGGGGTCTCAGTAGAGCGAGGATCGTTTTTATGGTTGAAGGTTACAATTTTTTAGGACTTATAGTCTACAGCAATGAATGTAGGACCTGGTGAGATTGCGGACTCTTCGTAGCATACTGTAGTCTGAGTTATTGCTAAGGTCACTCATTTTCGAAATAAGTCGAGATTGGTCAGTGAGTTTCATTTCTACTTTCACTCATTTTCGCCTGTTTTCATTGCTTCCACAGATGTAGTCGTATCGGGTGAAAACACAGACTCACCGATCTATCACCGCTATTCCGGAAAAATCGAGTAATACCACTAACAATGTCCACCGTAATGTTAGGACGAGTCCGCAACCCTCACGAGGCCTTACTTCCATTGCTGTAGGAACTATGAATAGTTATCAGACAACTACCAATTGAGGTACCGATTTCATTATTTAGCGGAAGGCACTAAGCTGTCATAAGAGGTTTCGCCTCTCCAAAATGGGAACCGCTAAACAAAATCCCATCTAGGTCAAAAGGAACCTTTGGGAAAAATTACATGAAATTTTTAAAGTTTAGCTTCCTGGCAAAAGTAATGATTTGGCAATATTATAATTTCAAGAAATCAAGAAGCTGTTAAAATAAAATAAACGTCTTGAAATATCTTTAAAAATGATTTAGCGCAAAATAAGCACAAGTAATGAAAAACTAGAAATGTAGTGAAATGATTAAAATTGGATTTGGCGGTCAGTCATAGGCCAACTTCTTATAAGTAATGAGAGACGAGGTATAGGATTTCACAAGCTTCTCCGTTAAACTTATCAAAGCTAAATCAAGCGCGCAACGAAAACCGTAAAACACTTATACATTACGAAGCCCTGTAATCACGGAAATCAGGGTGGGTCCAAGCTTCAATGTAAACATAACGCTCAAATCCGATGCGCGCATGATTTAGCTTTGATAAGTTTAACGGAAAAGCTTGTAAAATCCTATACCTCGTCTCTCATTACTTATAAAAAGTTGGCCTATGACTGACCGCCAAATCCAATTTTAATCATTTCACTACATTTCTAGTTTTTCATTACTTGTGCTTATTTTGCGCTAAATCATTTTTAAAGATATTTCAAGACGTTTATTTTATTTTAACAGCTTCTTGATTTCTTGAAATTATAATATTGCCAAATCATTACTTTTGCCAGGAAGCTAAACTTTTAAAAATTTCATATATTTTCCCCAAAGGTTCCCTTTTTGACCTGATTTTTGTTTAGCGGTTCCCATTTTGGAGAGGCGAAACCTCTTATGACAGCTTGTGCCTTCCGTAAATAATGAAATCGGTACCAATTGGTGTTGTCTGATAACCATATAGTCTACAGCAATGGAAGTAAGACCTCGTGAGGTTGCGGACTCGTCCTAACATACGGTGGTTTGTTAGTGGTATTACTCATTTTTCCGAAATAGCGGTGATAGATCGGTGAGTCTGTGTTTTCACCGATACGACTACATCTGTGGAAGCAATGAAAACAGGCGAAAATGTGAAAGTAGAAATGAAAACTCACCGACCAATCTCACTTATTTCGAAAAAATGAGTGATAGCACAATCAGACTACAGTATGCTACGAAGAGTCCGCAATCTCACCAGGTCCTACATTCATTGCTGTAGACTATAAGTCCTAAAAATTGTAACCTTCAACCATAAAAAACGATCCTCGCTTTCCTACTGAGACCCCGTACACGTTTTGCTGCTTCATGCGCACTTCCAGTGGGGTGTCGCACACTTTCTACGGCGTCCTGCGCACTCCCACTATGGTCATGCACACTTTCTACGGCGTCCTGCGCATTCCCACTGGAGGCCCGTACATTTTCTACGGCGTCCCGAGCATTCCTACTGGGGTCCCGCACACTTCCTTCGACAACCTACGCTTTCCCCCTAGTGGCCCGCACACTTTCTGCGGCGTCCTGTACACTCTCACTGGAGTCCCGTACATTTTCTGCAGCGTCCTGCGCACTCCCATTGGGAGCCCGCACGCTTTCTACGGCGTCCTGCTCACTCCCACTGGGTTACCGCACACCTTCTACGGCGTCCTGCACACTCCCACTCGGGTCCCGTACATTTTCTACGGCGTCCTGCGCACTCCCATTGGGAGCCCGCACGCTTTCTACGGCGTCCTGCACACTCCCACTGGGGTCCCGTACATTTTCTACGGCGTCCTGCGCACTCCCATTGGGAGCCCGCACCTATTTCTACGGCGTCCTGCACACTCCCACTGGGGTCCCGTACATTTTCTACGGCGTCCAGCGCACTCCCACTGGGTTACCGCACACCTTCTACGGCGTCCTACACACTCCCACTGGGGTCCCGTACATTTTCTACGGCGTCCTGCGCACTCCCGCTGGGGTCCCGTACATTTTCTACGGCGTCCTGCGCACTCCCACTGGGGTCCCGTACATTTTCTACGGCGTCCTGCGCACTCCCATTGGGAGCCCGCACGCTTTCTACGGCGTCCTGCGCACTCCCACTTTCTGCGGCGTCCTGCGCACTTCTCAAATCCCTATTTACACGAACCGTCTCAAAGAGAGAACAATCTTGGCCGGAAGCCTATCATTAGCTGTGTTGATTTTCATTAGTTCATTTTCAAAGCTTAGTGAACGTCGGATGGTTTACAATAACATGTTTTTACCCGTCTTGACTCTCAATTTTGAGGGTCCGTTAAAATTGAGCTTTCAACTCCAAAATTGAATAGGAGCTGGCTGCATCCACTTCCAGCCTCCTGCCAAAAAATTAGCTTCCTAGCTCAATTTTAAGTACTGCAACAAGATCGTGAACGCCGTCTGAAAAAAAGGAGATTAACAGTTTTTCGACCAAAATCACGTGGTTTTCTCCATTTTTCTCGAGCGCCTAGGAACCATTCCAAACCATCTTTGGGTGTATACCCCAACTTTTTACGCTCTTCCCGATGGAGGAAAAACCGCATTTCCACAGTCACTCCGAACGCCGATTTCGCAATCGCAGAGTTGCGCTTGGGCGAGTTAAAGCCAAATCTGGTGCGCGCGAAGCGCGCACCACAATAAATGAGACACTCTTGGTAGGCTCCACTATAGACTATACTTCATTTGTATTCATTTCTGTCATGATAAAGACAACCGCTGTTTGAGATTTAGTAAAGGCCTCCATGACCAACCGACACCCTGCTACTTTTATTGCCAAATGAAGTATAATGATGTTTGTTTTCTGGATGCATATTTTGATTAACTCACATTTCCATCGTATATAAACCCGATTTAGAAAGGTTGGTGCACATAAACAGCTAAGCAGTTGAAATGAGTGGTTAAGGGGAAGGGGACTTGCAGAAAGGGGTGGTATACACTCTCTTATAGACGCACAAAACGATTTTGAAGTTCTGCGCACTCCCACTTGGTTCCCACACACTTTCCACGGCGTCCGGCGCACTCCCACTTCGGTCCCGCACACTTCCTACGACGTCCGGCCCACTCGCGCGCGGGTCTCACACACTTCCTGCGGCGTCCTGCGCATTCCCATTTAAGTCCCGCTCACTTTCTATGGCGTCCTGAGCACTCCCGCTTGGGTCCCACACACTTTCTACGGCGTGCGGCGCACTCTACCTTGGTTCCCGCACACTTTCTACGACGTCATGCGCACTTCCACTTGGGTCCCGCACACTTTCTTCGGCGTCCGGCGCACTCTACCTTGGGTCCCTCACACTTTCTACGGTGTCCGGCGCACTCCCATTTGGGTTCCGCACACTTTTTATGAGTCCTGCGCACTCCCACTTGGGTCCCGCACACTTTCTACGGCGTCCTGCGCACTCCCACTCGGGTCCCTCACACTTTTTATGAGTCATGCGCACTCCCACTTGGGTCCCACACACTTTCTACGGCGTCCGGCGCACTGTCCCTCGGGCCCCGCACACTTCTTACGGTGCACTCCCTCGGGTCTCGCACGCTTTCTACGTCGTCCTACTCAGCAACACCTGGGTCCCGCACATTTTTTTATGGCGTCCGGCTCACTCCCACTTGGGTCCCGCACACTTTCTTCGGCGTCCGGCGCAATCGCATCTGGGTCCCACACGCACTTTCTACGGCGTTCGGCGCACTCTACCTTGGGTCCCGCACACTTTCTACGGTGTCCTGCGCACTCCCATTTGGGTTCCGCACACTTTTTATGAGTCCTGCGCACTCCCACTTGGGTCCCGCACACTTTCTACGGCGTCCGGCGCACTCCCACTGGGGTCCCGTACATTTTCTACGGCGTCCAGCGCACTCCCACTGGGTTACCGCACACCTTCTACGGCGTCCTACACACTCCCACTTGGGTCCCACACATTTTCTACGGCGTCCTGCGCACTCCCGCTGGGGTCCCGCACACTTCTTCCGGTGCACTCCCTTGGGTCTCGCACGCTTTCTACGTCGTCCTACTCAGCAACACCTGGGTCCCGCACACTTCTTCCGGTGCACTCCCTTGGGTCTCGCACGCTTTCTACGTCGTCCTACTCAGCAACACCTGGGTCCCGCACATTTTTTATGGCGTCCCGCTCACTCCCACTTGGGTCCCACACACTTTCTACGGCGTCCGGCGCACTGTCCCTCGGGCCCCGCACACTTCTTACGGTGCACTCCCTTGGGTCTCGCACGCTTTCTACGTCGTCCTACTCCGCAACACCTGGGTCCCGCACATTTTTTACGGCGTCCCGCTCACTCCCACTTGGGTCCCACACACTTACTACGGCGTCCGGCGCACTACCACTGGGTCCCGCACACTTCCTACGCCTTTTTGCGAAACCCCACTTAGAACCCACACACTCTCTACGGCGTTCTGCGCGCTCTTGAGCCCGTACCCGTAAGGTCGCCCGTCTTGAAAGTCAAGCCGAATAAGGCCCCTGTCAGACTTCGTCGAAAAACCTGCTGAGTCCCACTGAGTCCGAATGAGTCCAGGGTGGAAAAAGCTGCTGAGTCCCACTGAGTCCGGTTGCCCCCAGCACCAACCGGTTCCTCTGCGAAACACGCAATTGATAGTGACGATTATCACCTCAGCTGTGAATCGGAACGTGTTTGGTGGCTGATTTTTCTTGTTTTCAACATGTCTGAATCTGATTTCCGTATCAGCAGCACGTGGGGCAGAGCGCAGACGATGAGAGTCGAGATGCGGCGGGATTCGGCAGGTCGCAGTCGGCCGAAAAAAATGCACCCAAATCACGTGAAAAATACCTATATCGACCGGGTGGGACTCAGCGGGACTCAGTCGGTGCATTGGCCCCGCCCTTGTACGCATGAGAACCATCAGTATCGACCGGGGGGATTGCGGTGGGCATCAGTCGGTCGCAGTCGGACTCAGTGGGTTGATTTTTTTCCACCCGTTTTCCACGAATTCGATGCGTATCGACCGGGTGGGACTCAGTTGATCCACCGACTATGACCGGAGCCTAAACGGTCAAACAAACACACAGAGAAACGCACACATATAGCGGAGTCCACCAATAGTGTCTCATTTACTTATCAATGAGAAGCGGTCGATTGAAGATCAATGAACATGAAACTCGTTGCAGCACAACCACTCTCGCTCAATCGGTGTCGAGCGTGCTGGTATGGGATTCATGCACATTGATAAGAAGCCGACCGCTTCTTATTGATAAGTAAATGAGACACTCTTGGTGGACTCCACTATACATACATAACTACATACATACATAGCCTTCATTTCCCCGCTACTCGCACTTTTCTGTATCACTATCATAGAAGTGGTGCGGTTTTTAAAGTGATATCTTTATTTTCATGGTTGAATTTTTCGAAAAACAACCGCTTCGCATCTACGCTTGTGATAATACGACTGCGAGTAACGTGGAAATGAAGGGTACATACACACACACGCACACACAAATTTACCTATATATATATATATATATATATATATATATATATATATATATATATATATATATATATATATATATATATATATATATATATATATATATATATATATATATATATATATATATATATATATATATATATATATATATATATATATATATATATATATATATATATATATATATATATATATATATATATATATATATATATATATATATATATATATATATATATATATATATATATGGGGTGTGTATACAAGTCTGTTGGTACCTGCTCGTTTGGTGCCCCTGCTTCTACTGAACCCAGCAGACGTTTGAGTGTACACAGGGAACGTTCGAGCGATATAGCGTGCACAACTATATCGCGAAAGTATCCCACACATTGCATAAAAGGTGTCGCCGTCCCGGCACACCAAGGCCTCCTGGTCCATAACACCTTAGGATCCGTACCTAAGGAGTCATGAAGTCTTTGGCCACAAGCCACAATTTCGCCACCCTGAACTGTCGATCGCTGTCGAGTGATATCCAAAAACTACGCTATCCAGACTTCTGAGCTATTTCCATGCACCGTTTGCTGCTTTGCAGGAAACCCGCCTCAGAGATAGACCCGTCATCAGCGTCGGAGAGTACACCATCTACTGCGGTAACGCTGACGATAGGAGAGTGGGAGGCTGTGCAATAGCTGTAAGGAAGGATTTCAATGGTATGGTCAAGGAGTTCGGCTCAACGTCGTGCCGGAATGCATTCGTACGACTGCGGGATCACAGAGGATTCAATCTGTGGATAGTGAGTGCTCATGCGCCCACTGAAACCGCCGAAGACAATTCGAAGGATGCGTTCTATGAGGAACTCAATACGTTGCTGGCCAGGATACCTTGTCAACATGCTGTTGTCGTGGGGATTGACGCAATTGCGAAGATGGGACTTGATCAGGAATCCGAAGTACTCGGTAAATGGTTCTGCAGTGGAGCAAACATCGGACAATGGCTACCGCCTTGTCGACTTTTGTGAACGCAGTGGTCTGATTATTGCATCGACATTCAAGAGGAATCGCCGCCATCAGCTTACGTGGCAGGGACCAACCCGGCTATCTTCAGAAGAGCAGCGGAAGCGGAAGATGACAACTTTGAAACTACAGCTTGACTATGTCCTGACGAGGAATATTCCAGTATCGGACATTCGAAGATCTAGAGCTGTGTGGGATGTCGCATTCGATTCGGATCACCGTCCTGTTCTGTTGAACTTCACTGGGAGGATTCATAAGAGGAAGCGAGGGACACAGCCTCTCCAGAGGATTGACATGACAAGTCTCAGAGATGAAGAGTGCAGAAGGAATTTTCGACAACGCGTTTCTATTCACATCGGAGTACGGACTAAGAAGAAACTTTGCGTACCATATGGATGAGCGAAAGGATACCCGATTCGTGGAGTCATGTGATCATCGTACCTCTTCACAAGAAGCTATCCGTCAAGGATCCTAAGAACTACAGAGGAATCTCTCTACTTCGTGTCATGTACAAGGTTTTAGAACGTATCATTCTCGAGCGACTTATCAAACATCGTGAAGGAACGACCAGAGATGAGCAAGCCGGTTTTCGACCTGGAAGATCGACCATCGACCAAGTGTTCGTCGTGAGAAGAGTAATTGAATCGTGGCAGCGGTTTTCGAAGCCATTACAGCTTGCTTTTTTGGACTTTGAAGCCGCGTTCGACTCTCCTCATAGTGATCGATTGCTCTATGCTCTGCGAGCAGATGGAGTCCCGGAAAAGTATGTTCGGTTAATCGAGGACATGAACAAAGGAACAACAGCAGCAGTTCGTACACCTGTCGGATTTACGTCAGCTTTCGAGGTGAAAACAGGAGTAAGGCAAGGAGCCGTTGCAGGACCTTTGCTTTTCAACTTCGCCGTTGATGACATCATGCGTAGAGTTGCAGAACAGTTTCCTGCGGATGTGATCCTAACACCATCAGGACGCTCCCTTGTCGACCTGGAGTACGCCGACAACATTGTGTTATTCGCTGAAAACAACGCAAAACTGCAAAGGATTGTGAACCTCGTTTCAAAGTATGCCGCAGCCTATGGACTTCGTCTTCGTCCCGACAAATGCAAGCAGATGTGGGTCTCTCAGAGGCCTTCAACAGGAGTTTGTGTGGACGGACAACGTATCGAACTGGTGGACGATTTCTGTTATTTGGGCTGTTTGCTGAAGAACGATGGTAGTTATGCAGCGGATATTCGACAACGATGTGCGAAAGCTACGTCTGCATTTAATTCTCTAACCAAGTGTTTGTGGTCTACCACCAACGCGAAGGAAGTCAAGTTGCGCGTCTACCTATTCGCTATTCGTCCTATCATGTTGTACGGATCGGAGACGTGGGCAGCACCGAAGACGCAGATGGAAAGGTTGGATTGCACGGAGAGGAAGCTTTTTAGGCGTTTGCTTGGATATTTCTGGCCGCGTGTATGCCATAACGAAGACCTTCACAAGGAAATCGACGCAGTACATCAACGCTTGACACGAGGGAGGTGCCTGCATCTCCTAAAGCCATCTCAAGCAGCAATGGAAAGTCGACTTCGACTGCTCGGGCATATACTAAGAAGAACGCCGGATCGTCTCGTACAACACGCTCTAAGAATGCTTCCAAATCCTGTCTGGAAACGGCCACCTGGGCGTAGGCGAAAGTTCTGGACGGATGTGGTTAAAGAAGATTTGAAGTCACTCGGCATCGAAAGACAGTTCAGGCGCGATGTTTCGTTTTGCAGGAAATGGAATAGTGACAGCTGGATGGAATGTGTTCAAATTGTGGCTGAAGACCGTGAATAATGGACATGGCTGACTACTAGGACGGCACACCTCGGTGAAGATGCGGAATGACCGCGTCAGGCGAAAGCCAACCGATTAAGTCAAGTCATATATATATATATATATATATATATATATATATATATATATATATATATATATATATATATATATATATATTATATATATATATATATATATATATATATATATGTATATATATATATATATATATATATATATATATATATATATATATATTAGTAGGATGCTTACATCCCTCCTTCCACTTCGTGTCCCTATTCGTTTGATCCCACTCCCTATTTACACAATGTTCTCTCTGTGCTTTCGTCTCAATCGGTTGCAATAGCTGGTGATTTTATTGCTCACTCGCCTTCCTGGTTCTCCTCATTGGATCCTGATGGAAGAGGTGAACTTCTTGAACTCCTTGCTGATGATTGTGATCTGGTTCCTATTAATGAGGATGCTCCAACTCGTCTTCCATCGACTGGTAGGCCCTCTTCACCGAACATCACATTTGTATCCTCCTGTCTTGCCATGTCGTGTAACTGGTCTACTGCTGTGGCTATGTCAAGTGATCATATTCCTTTATGCACATTACTGGATCTTTCTCCTAATAGTCAACTTGCTCCTTTCACAGGTTCCCGTAGCGAAACCTACACCAATTATCGTAAGGCTAACTGGATCCGTTATAAGGAGGAGTTACTCAGCCGGGCTGCCAACTACCCGCTAACGGGCACTGTGCACGATAAGGAGAAGTTCATCGTCGAAATCATACGCAGTGCCTCAAGAGCTGCCATCCCAAGCGGTCGTGTTAGAACATTCCACCCTAATGTACCAAAGGAAGCGCTGGAGCTCATTAAGCAACGTGACGACCGACGCAGAGAAGATCCTTCCGACCCGTCCATATCGCAACTCTCTGAGGAGATAACCACATTGCTAAATGATTTCAAGCAGAAACGATGGAGAGAATTCACTGAGTCAATCAACTTCGCCACTGACGCAAAGAAAGCATGGAACACCCTTAGGGGGCTGTCTGGCAAAAAGATAGCTGCAGAAAGAAATGCACTTGAATTCCCATCGGGTGAATTTCATTATGGCTACAAAGCAGCCTGTCAAATGGGAAAGCTCTTTGCTTCAGCAATTTCGCGTCGGGACCGTACTCACAGATGCACTTTGCGCGCCATCAGGAAACTCAATCGTCATAACGTTCCTGTTATTACTACCTCTGCTATCTCGGACATCATCAAATCGCTGAAGAATACGAGGGCTGAAGGACCAGACGGCATCTCAGCCGTTCATCTTAATGGCATCGTACGCGCTGAAATCCACTTTCCATTTTTTATGCTCAATCCCTTCCTCGGGCCCCTGTGAGAACGTACAACGAGCTTGGCTGCTCAAAAACGTACCATTGTGAGCATAGAGGAAGTGGAAAGTAAGGAATTCCGTCAAAAGGGGCCTGCCCTTCCGTCAGTCATTTGGCACTTTCGCAATATTTGAGCAGAACGTCGTGTCGCTAAGTACAGGGCATGCCACTGTACGCTGACGCACCGTCGGACGAAAGTGGCATTATCGACTGGAAATTTATCGTCACACAACGAGCGATTGCTTCCAACGCTGCGCCAATGGACAAATTGTAGAACTGCTCCTTGCGCCATCCGCGTAACTATCCCGAGTCGATGCCGGCGCGAATTTCAAATGATTTTCAGAAGTTTTTTTAAAACGTTTTTTCTTGAAAAGTTAACGTTTTTGAGCGGGCTTTTCGCTACCTTCAGTCAGTATAGGGGGCTAACAACTCAAAAACGCTTAAAAACGAAACATGGTTTTCAGCGCGTACGATGCCTTTAAGCACCTGCCGGAGCAGTACATGGAACTACTAAGTGACCTCCTCTACTCATCTTTCACCACTGGTATCATTCCTGCACGCTGGAAACAAGCTATTGTTCTTCCCATTCTCAAGCCAGGAAAACCGCTAGAGAAAGCAACCTCACACCGGCCAATTTCCCTACTCTCCCCAATCGCTAAGTTAGCGGAAAAAGTCATCAATCCGCATCTCCAAGAAGCACTGCGGCATAACGTACATCAGCACGGTTTCAAGAAGGCACACTCCACCACCACGGCGCTGACGTCCATAACTGAACACATCATTGCCGGCTTCAACATGAAGGCTCCTGCCGGAAGAAGCCTCGTAGTAGCAGTTGACCTGACTGCAGCATTCGACAACGTCAGCACCATCTCTGCTTTCAAAATCGATACTGGACTCTGACATGCCTGACTGGTGCAAAAGTTGGGCCAACAGCTTCATCAAAAATCGCTCCATCCGCGTGAAATTTGACGAGCACATGTCTACTTCGATTCCCCTCAAGGCAGGCGTCCCTCAGGGAGGAGTACTATCACCTAGCCTATTTTCGTTGTACCTGTCTGATATTCCCGTGCCTCCACCCAGCATCCACTTATGCCTCTATGCAGATGACATCACTATTATTTGCACTGACCCAGTCATCGACCGAGCTACTGTGGAGATGAACAAATACCTCTGCAGCCTGGCAAAATATCTTGAATCGAAGCAACTGAAGGTCTCTGCAGCCAAGTCCAGCGTTACTCTATGCACTACTGCAACTGCTGAGCACCACCTTCATCCTAAAGTACTTTGGGAAGGTAATCAGCTGCCCTTGTCCAAGCATCCTCGTCTACTTGGAGTCTTTCTGGATCCCTCCTTGCGTTTCCATGAAAACACCCGTATCCGAGCTGCAGCAGCCAACACGCGCAACAACATCCTCCGTGCTCTGGTTGGCACCACATGGGGCAGCACAAGAGGTTCTACGCACTACGTACAAGACCATGATACAGCCAACTCTGGAATATGGAGCCCCAATATGGTCTAGACACTTATCGGACGCCTCTTGGAGCAAACTACAGAGTTCAAAATACAGCTCTCCGTGTCATCACAGGCTGTCCAAGATCTACACCTGTATCGCACCTTCATCAAGAATGCGCGGTACTTCCAGTGAAGCAGCACTGCCAGTTGCAGTCACAACAGTTCCATATTGGCATAGTTAAGAATGCCGCCCATCCCAATTATTCACTTCCATCATCGGAACCTCAACACCGTAATATTCGCACACCACTGCATACTGATATCTCTACCACTGATCGTCAAAAGTGGGCTACCTCTGAACTCACATGAAAGAGACTCCAGCAAATGGAGCACACCAGATTTGTATCCGAATACTTGTCCTGTACTCCTCCTAACCCCATCCTTAGTGACGTGCCGCCCAAGGTCGATGAAAGTGAGAAGAACCTGCCCAGACGCTCTCGCGCGACTTTGGCGGGCCTACGATGCGGTCATTATTCGTATTTGAAGGCCTACGTACATAGGATCGATGATTCGGTCCCTGATATATTTCCTGACTGTCAATGTACAGGGCATGATTCACTTCATTTATTTTCATGCCCAGCAAAACCAACCTCTCTGTCTGCTCGTGATATGTGGAAAAAGCCGTGTGACGTCGCCGCCTTCTTGGGCCTATGAGAAGAAGCTCCGATGTGGCTGATAATAATAAGAAGAAGATAAGCCTTGTTTCAACCGGCTCAAAATCAGCGACCTAGGCTATACATGTGCGATGAATTAACACATTTAAGTTAAATGCATCGTGCGCGCTGAAAACCATGTTTCGTTTTTAAGCGTTTTTGAGTTGTTAGCCCCCTATAGTGACTAAAGGTAGCGAAAAGAACGCTCAAAAACGTTAACTTTTCAGAAAAAACGTTTTAAAAAAACTTCTGAAAATCATTTGAAATTCGCGCCGGCATCGACTCGGGATAGTTACGCGGATGGCGCAAGGAGCAGTTCTACAATTTGTCCATTGGCGCAGCGTTGGAAGCAATCGCTCGTTGTGTGACGAGAAATTTCCAGTCGATAATGCCACTTTCGTCCGACGGTGCGTCAGCGTACAGTGGCATGCCCTGTACTTAGCGACACGACCCTCTGCTCAAATATTGCGAAAGTGCCAAATGACTGACGGAAGGGTCGGCCGCTTTTGACGGAATTCCTTACTTTCCACTTCCTCTATGCTCACAATGGTACGTTTTTGAGCAGCCAAGCTCGTCGTGCGTTCTCACAGAGGCCCGAGGAAGGGATTGAGCATAAAAAATGGAAAGTGGATTTCAGCGCGTACGATGTCTTTAACGTCGGCACGGATCCTGTGAAGAGACTTCGCGTTCACCGCTGAAGGTTGGCGCAAACTCGGCGCCATATGCTATAACATAGGTGCGCCGGGTTTGCGCCAACCCCCAATGGGGAACGCAGTCTCTTCAGGATCCATGCTGATGTTACACACGAACACTTTATCTCACATGTATCCTGTTTCGGAGGCAATTTTAGTTTGTTCCTTCACGTGCTTGTGTGGAGCAAGGGTAGAGACAGCGAGAAAGTGTGGGAGAAAAGGAGACGCAGCATACGCGCGCACACGCACGTAATGAACGGCAGTAAACTTCACTCAGAATTAAAGGATAAGTCAACTCACACAGTGCAACATACTTAACCCCCCCCCTAGTGACCTATCGATTTCGATTATCATCAGCAGCGGAGCGGTGGGCCTTGGTGAAATATAAACAGTGATAAGGAGTTTCCGACGAAAAAGCCACCGCTCCGCTCTCTGATAATGGAAAACAGGGGTTTACTCGAAATGAAACAGAGTCTACCATGTTCCATCATCATTTTTATCGAGAAACGGAGCATGGAGTTGGTCGATTCGTGAACGGCCACGTAGAGAATAATGGCCGGTTTTTCTTATTATCACAGGTGGTGTCATCGACAAACGCCCCAGGTGGAGGAACGATCGTCTCGTCACGCGATGAGAAGTGGCAGATTCATGTGCGAGTCGAGTATGACCGCAACCAGATTCTTCGCTCCGCACACTCACCATACTCTCTTTTGCCACCCGCTTGTTTGAAAAATATCGTCATGAGCACGTCCGAGATTTTGAGTCGATTTCCACAGCGGCATGGCATTAACCACTCCACCTCATGTGAGGTCGTATCATGACCTTTTGATTGCTTAGACATGGAACCCTAGTTGATCACCCCCAGATGAATGTTAACTCTTTTTTCTTTCTATTCCCTTGTATTACGCTCCTTGAATTCGCTGCGAGCTTAATTGAAGAACTGAAAAATGTTGATGATCACATGCATCTTAAAGTTGTAAGGATAAGTTGCAGGTGACATTTTGAGAGTTTGTAAAGGCATCGTTCACGATGGATACCGTTTTCGAGTTTTCCATATAGAATGAGAGCTCTAGTACCCTATATATGACAGCTACGTTGAAAAAACCGCGAAAAAATCACTGATAACTCTTTTTTCGGATCGGAAATCTCGAAATCGACTTTTGAGAAAGGATGAGTCGATCGTTAGAGATCGCTGTGTTGACCAACGATCTCACGAACAAATTATGTTCACCTTTCTTTAAAGGCAGTGTTCACGATGATTTTTGTTCCCGAGTTTTCCACTCAAAACAAAGCGTTGGCCACCGAGTGTTACAGAAATTACGAAGAAACGGCGGGAAACGCACTAAAACGTCATATTTCAGTGACACTAATCTCTGGCCTGGACTAGTTGTCCAGTTGTATGAACATGTTCACGGTGGTTGTCACCGGGGAAAAAGGGGATCAGTCGAAAATGGTAGAATATTCCAGGCAAAATAGTATTAGGAAGGGTCCGAAGAAGACAACGGAGCAACAGAAAGCAAATCATTGTAAAGGACGGGCCCACAAATGATTCCATTGTCACAACGAACAGTTCCTGTGAGAGTAAAGAGGTGGGGTGAGAGTAAAGGATTTCGTGACCTTCAGGTGCGTCTTTCTCGATTCCTTCGTCATTTATGTTCTACCCGGGGGGCCAAACAATCGATTTAGCTATTAATCTCAAAATCGAAGATTATCGTGAACATTGCCTTCAAACGATTTTTGGATGTTTTTTGCCGTAACTGCAGTTTAACGTCGCAGTGCACGTTATGGTATGTTTACATACATACCATAACGTGCACTGCGACGTTAAACTGCAGTTACGGCAAAAAACATCCAAAAATCGTGTAAGACTTAACTAGGGCATCGTCTTGACAGGTCTACGACTGTTAGATAGTCTCTTGACGGTATTCCTGTTTCATCCCGTTATGCGGGAGAAAGGATGATTGCTTCGGTGAAGATTTACCGAGCAGTTGAGTGAGAGCGGCGCTGGGGCTACGGTGGTGCAGTGCGATAAGGCGCTCCCCCGGAAAGGGAATATGCTGGTTCAATCTCGCCCGGAGCCAAGCGTTTTGCGATCAACTCAGCACCTTGTGTAAACTGCCTTTAAAGACATTTGTGGAAAAGGAAAACTTAACCGATGCGTGTAGAAAAGTCATTCTTCACGTAATCATCCTTCCTTACATATAGTATATTACATCAACTTCCCCTCAGTTGTACTGCATCAATAGTTGATCAGTTACCTATATGATGGCTGACAGCAAATTGTGTCAGATGACTGTGGCAGGTCTCTTTTGACGGAATTTGAGACACTCGACTTCATTCATCTTCACAATAGGCCGTTTTTAACCCAACAAAATCTCTCTACGTTCTTAGGTGGGCCCAGAAAATCATCCCAACCGAAAAAAACGGTAAGTGATTTTCAGCGCGTACGATGCCTTTAAAGGCTTCGTACACGATGAAAATCACTTACCGTTTTTGACAGTGCTCGAGAAGTATGTCCCGCTTGGAGCATGCTGACCCTTATTTTCCAGTGATACATTTGTAGATCAAACTTATTGAGTTCCAAGACATTAGATCGATCGTGATACCAACTACTGTTTATGAGAGCGCTTACAATGAAATATTTATGAACAACTATCAGAATATCTTTTTACACTGCTATGTTCTTGTCATTGGATGAGCCCGTAGTCGTACAGATGCCGGGTGAGCGCTGCTGGAGGAGTCCAACAGTGGAACTGCAATGACCGCGAATAACCAATCTCAACGTAAAAAAAACCACAATTTCGAAGACTTCAGAATCTTCACGCATATGCTGTTTCGTTCTCGCAAATTCCCTCTCACCACAATTTTTCTATCAAAAACACGTTTGGTCAACTAGAAACAGGTTGTTAATAATGCCAATTCTGGCTTACGTCATCAACACATCCTTGCGAACGTGCATCTTTTTTACCTCCTTAACCACAATGGACCTTTGGACGAATCCTGTGAAGGCCGCCCAGTTCCTCAAACTATGACAAAAACCACTTTCAGGCTGCAGAAGAAGAAGAACGTGCATCTTACCCCAAGACTGGAAAATGGCAAGCGTCATTCCGTTGCCCAAGCCTGGTAAATCGCCATCCACAGCGAAGGGATACAGGCCAATAAGTCTTTTATCACAAATTGTCTAGGTCGCTGAGAAACTGGTCGTCAAGGAGCTGGCCGAGCATAATAACAATCAGCAGCACCAGCATGGATTCCGCAAATCACACTCTACCACCACGGCGCTGCTGGAGACTGTGAGCTATGTTTTGGATGGCTTCAACGCCGGAAAGCCTCAACGCACTGTTGGAGTAGCCTTGGACCTCACGAAGGCATTTGACACTGTCAACTTAGGCATACTGTCTGAGAAGCTATTGAGGTCCACCATCCCGCCTTGGCAGAAGCGATGGATTACCGCACTCATCAAAGGGCGCCGAGCAAAAGTGCTGTTTCAGGGATGTGTCTCTAATAGCATCCCGATCGCTGCCGGTGTCCCTCAAGGAGGAGTCATATCGCCTGCTCTGTTCAGTCTTTACCTGGGAGATTTGCTCGTCTCCCCAAGTGACATCAAAGTCGTTGCGTATGCGGATGACATCACCATCTT
The DNA here is from genome assembly GCA_029168955.1 of Aplectana chamaeleonis. Taxonomy (NCBI): domain Eukaryota; kingdom Metazoa; phylum Nematoda; class Chromadorea; order Rhabditida; family Cosmocercidae; genus Aplectana; species Aplectana chamaeleonis. The sequence goes on from JAPDOI010000890.1 coordinate 19,763, forward strand.
GTGTCGAGACAGAGACATTAATATAGCTGCACGCAAGATCAATAGCTACCTCATCGTTCTGAAGAGCTTTCTCGATGATATGATGCTCACTGTCTCTGCCGCTAAATCATCTGTATCAGTTTTCTCCACTGACCCTAAGGAACACTGCGCTCGCCCCGTTGTGAACTGGGAAGACGCTCGTCTGCCTGCCGCACGTTTCCCTAAGCTGCTCGGCCTAGTATTGGATCCTTCGTTGAGGTTCCACAAGAATACTGAGCAGAAACAGGCTACAGTGAAAGCAAAGCTCAACGTCCTACGAGCTCTGGGAGGAACGTCGTGGGGAAGTGGCAAGGAGACAATTTTGACCACCTACAAGGCACTATTGCAGCCGGCGTTGGACTACGCTGCACCGGTATGGCAGCACATGATATCGGATTCATCGTGGACAAAGATGCAGCGAGTTCAAAATGCTGCTCTTCGGATTGCCACAGGGTGTGCTAAAAGCACCCCAGTGGAACATCTTCATGCTGAAGCCCGAATTCTGCCAGTTAAGGAGCACTGCCAACTCCAAGCGCAGCAACTGGTTAATAATATTGTCAAGCAGCCTGACCACCCATTAAAGGCAGTGTTCACGATGAAAACCGTTTTTCTGTTTTTCCGCCTATCTTGAAAACGGTCCCATGCTGATTCCAATGATGTCTCTGGAATCGCACAAGACCCCCTAGAAACGGAGTTATTGTCTCTCAAAGATTGAGCTATGGAAACATGGTGGACGAGTTGTCCGAGGCTTGTAACTTCCGTCTTTTGCAGCCGATCTATGCGAGCTGACCTGAGTAACGAGAGAAGCTGAGAATGAAGGGAAGGACGGGGCTAATGATTGAAAATCATCGCTCATCTCACGATCTCGAGCATTCATTTGTTCACGTCGGTGGGCGTGTGATGCGCTTTTGGGGTTTTCAATGCGCTCGAAGTTGCAATTTCGGGCTCTTTTGGGGCTCTTCCTGGCTCGTTTTCATGCGTTCTTTCGACGTTAACGTTACAGAGTGTCCCTCCACTACCCAATCCTAGTGGAATTTCGAAAACTTTTTTCATCGTGAACACTGCCTTTAAGAAGGATCATGAATCCCGTGAGAGAGAGACAAATCAAAAGGCCTTTTGCGGATGCTCCCGAGAAAGTCACTATACAAAGATGGGCGGACTCCCAACTGGATCGTCTGCGCCTTTTACGTGCGGAGCACACCAAGTTCGTCAGGGATTACTTGAGTAGGATGACCGTCAATCCCATATTGGGGGTCGTACCACCCGTAGTCAGCAACACCGAGATGGAACTCGGTAGGCGGGCTAGAAGTACCCTTGCCTCGTTACGCTGCGGTCACTCCCCTATGCTGATGTCATACTTGCATAAGATCGATCGCAGTAAGCCTGACGAGTGCCCGGACCGTGGTAGCCGTGGCCACATAACTGAGCACCTATTTGATTGCCCAAGGAGGCCGACCACTCTGACAACAATGGATTTGTGAACGGATCCGGTTTCAGTCGCCCGTTTCTTGAACCTTTGACAAAAACCTTCCTGCGGCTGCAAAGAAGAAGAGGAAGAAGAAATGATCACCTGAGATAGCTTTCTGAGATGAGTCCGAAAGAAGAACAAGCGTTAATGTGACATCAGCTGCATCGCTCCATGCTTGAGATGACGAAATCAGCACCTAAGAAATATTTGATGTGTGAGAAATATAATAGTTGTGCCCTGGACAAAAAGACCAAATAGCGAATACATTCGAATGACCACTTTTTTAACATCCGATTTTTGAATAGATTCGAATACCCCTTTTTGACGTCCGATTTTCGAATAGATTCGAATACCCCCTTTTTTGACGTCCGATATTTGAATATATTCGAATGACCCTTTTTTTTGAGGTCCAAATTTCGAATAAATTCGATTCGGAAATATTCGAATAATTTCAAAGCGAGTGACTGAAAACAGGCCAGGTGAGCTGTTAGTGGATCCTCTAGTTCGTAGTGAAACTTACTGCCACTGATCGTGTGTGTGCGTGTAAGCTACGTCCCCTTCCCTCACACTTTGCCGCTGCCTCTATCCTCGCTCCGCACAAACACGAAGGAGAGAACTTGATTTGCCTCCGAAACAGAGGATATCCACATGAGAAAACCCGAGCGACACTAATCGGACCAAAATCTCAAACAGATCGGAGCCCTGACGCTTTCCAAACAAATCCCAGACAAACTCATGATCCTTGAACGTTTCGGACTTAAAAATTAAAATTTCAGTGGAGATTCAGCCGAAATCCACCATGCCACCTATGTAATTAATGGTGTGCCGATTGAGACAATTGATGAAATTGTTGTTGTTGTTGTTGTTGCCCATCTTCCACCATAACCATTGATCCTGGATCCAAACTTCCGGTACGTAGACGGCATAATCGAAGCAACTTTTCTAGGATCCTCTTCTTTGGAGGATCCCTGAGTGGGGCGTTTTTTTCAACCCTCTTTTTTTTATTTTTTTTTATTTTTTTATCATTTTTTTTCATTTTTTATTTTTTTTTACACTTCAAAATCATCATTGCATGATCAAAGTGACAGGAAATTGGCAACTTCCACTGGTTTGAGCCAAAGATCTTCTATGGTAAGGTGCGTTGGCTTTCCAGAGCATGAGAACATGTGGGGTACTGTATGTTCCTCCAGTCTGCATTCCGGACGAAGTGGATTATCAGCTGCTCCTATCTTATGGAGGTACCATTGCGATTTTGAGTAGAAACCACTTCGGAGCTGAGACAGCGCTACTCGGCTAGGTCTTGACAACGTCTCCTCCTTCTTGGATATCTTCGGCGGCGGTCCACTCAGCAAGAGAGAGTTCAGATTAACCAAGAACTCTTTTACAAACTCCTTGTGAACTTCTTTGCGAATGCTTTCTGCAGTACCAGGTTTCACCAACATTGGCTTGACAGTTCTGACGTGTTTCCTAATCTATCTAGCTTCTGGCTCCTTCATCATGTCGTGCGACGGGTGTCCAGAGTCGAGTGTCGCAACCGTTCGATATTGGAGTGTCAGCATCTCATTATGAGCTCGAACTGGCATGATTCCTGTCTCGCTACTCAGATGAGTTGTGATTGCCATTGCCAGGCTTCCCGTCGCGGTCCTCAAAGCTGTGTTTTGACAAGCTTGCAACCGATCCCAGTGAGAAGATGCAATGAGCGGGCTCCAGGCTGGAGCCGCGTAGGACATCACAGATTGTCCAATGGCACGGTAGGTCAGCGTGAGCAGCTCTTTGCTTTGTCCCCAATTCCTTCCCGCCAACGCTTTCAGGAGGTTCGTTCTTTTAGCCGTCTTCTTGCGAACAGCTTCCGCATGAAGTCGTCCCGTCATCATCGTATCAAAGTGATAGCCGAGGATCGTCGGATTTCTTTCGTGCGTGATTTGAGTTCCGTTTATGAAGACTTTCGGCACGTATTTCGCTTGAGCAGAATGTGTTGTGAGAAGAAAGACAGTGGTTTTTTTGGATCGAAAGTTGCAGTTGGAGATCTTCCAGAGCCTTTGTCAGCTTCGGGAGATAGTCGTTCAGACGTTTTTCGCAGGTTTCCACATCAGGATCTGATGTAACCAGTGTTAAATCATCCGCATATCCGATAAGGCGTGTTTCTGGTGGGGGTGCTGGAAGATCGGCGATGTAGTAAGAAAAAAGGAGCGGAGAGAGCACTGAGCCTTGCGGTAACCCGGAGCGCACCAATCTTACGTTTGACAGCCGGCCTCTGAACTCTGTCCGTATCGTTCTCCCTTTCAGATAGCTGGAGATCCAGCGCGCAAGTCCTCTCGGTAGGGATGACTCTGCAAGCTTCTGACAAAGAATGGAGATGACGACAGTGTCATAGGCCTTCTTTAGGTCGAGTGCGACCATAATTGAACGGCTTGGCGGTCTCTTCTCATTCAGTCCATCCGTAATGAATCCCGTAAGTTCGACCAAAGCTGTGGTGGTGGAGAAGCCTTTTCGAAAACCTTTCTGGCATCCAGGAATTTGCAGGTGAGTCTCCAGTGTAGGAAGAATAGTTCTTTCAAAGGTGCGCGCCTTAGATGAGATGATCGAAATGGGCCTGTAGCTGTTCAAATCCTCTGCAGGTTTCCTGGGCTTCAGAAGTGGGAGGATTCTTGCCTCCTTCCATGACGCTGGAATCAGTCCAGTTGATAGAGTTCTATTGAAGAGCGCTCTCAGGCACTCACGAAAAACTGGTCCTGAATGTTTGAGCATGATAGGGGCCACTCCACTTGTATCTAGCGCTCTAGACGGCTTGCATCTCTTCAAGGCGGCGTCAATGAGGGTGGTCGTGATAACGGGAACGTCGTCTCTCGAAAAGTTCTTGATCCATCTGAAAGTCCTTCGTGACGACTTCAGGCTTCTATGAGGGCATGGCGAACTGAATTGTTTGCATAGAAGGTTGGCTGCCTTCTTGTTGTTAACCGGCTCGCCTTTATGAAGAAGCTGGAGGGGATTCGGTTTAGCTGAACGGCCATCCAAAGCTTTCATGGTTGTCCATAGCTTGGAGGAGTTCGTACGATGATCAATGCCTTCCACGAATGCTCTCCACGTCTGCTGCCGGTCCTTCCTCACTTCATCTGTGATTTCCTTGTTCAGCTCGGAAACCCGGATGTTGGTGGGATTCGTTCTTCGAATCGCGTCTCTTTCACAAACGAGGTCCTTAGCGGTGTCCGACAGGCCCGGCATGAACGCTTTACGCCTACCTTTAGGGATGGAATGTGAAGTCGCTGCTCTTATAGCTGCTGTAAGGAATCTATCCATCTCCAGTGGGTTAGTCCGAAAATCGAAATCAGCCGACTGTTGTTCCAGCATCGACCGAAATTTACGCCAGTTCGCCTTCTTGAAGTTCACGAAAGTGGTCCTCGGCGAGGAAGATATCAGGGCCTCGTTTCTGAACTCCATCAAGATAGGGAGGTGGTCACTTGCGCCTGTGTTAATGGTGTCCCACAGTGCTGACGATGCTAAATCCTGCCAGCACAGCGAAAGGTCCGGTGACGAGGGTCTTCCATATGACGGTTTCCTTGTTGGGTGTGCGGCTTCGTTCAGAATCACAAAATTGGATTGCGCTATCTACTCCTCTAAGGCCCCTGTCAGACTTGGTCGAAAAACCGACCGAGTCCGACTGAGTCCGGGGCAGAAAAACCAACCTCGGTGCAATGGATCTGCCCGTGTGCGAACATGAAACACCCGTATCGACTGGGTGGATTGCGGTTGCAATCAGTCGGTCGCAGTCGGACTCAGTGGGTCGATTTTTCTGCACCCGACTGTCACTATTTCGGTGCGTATCGACCGGGTGGGACTCAGTTCATCGACCATCTCTGATGGCGGCCTAAGTCCTGTCCGCGTTGGTATTCCTCACCCTCCGACCATAGAGGACTGGGCGCATTGACATCTCCCATGACGATCGTGGGTTTCACACATGTCAAGAATTGGGTGATCGACAGCTCGTATGAGGGTGGGAATGAGGATCTTGGCGGAGAGTAGATGTTGTGAATTTGAAGTGATCCAGCCCTAGTTTCCACAGCTATGGAGATGCACTCCGTCGTGCCATCGCTGGTACCTGGAGTGATCACACTGCACTGTAAGTCGTTTCGGACCAGAAAAGCCACTCCTCCTCCGGAACTCGTTCTGTCCCTTCTCAGGCATGTATAGCCTCGAACAGTGGGTGCTCCTTGACTCGGATCCAATTTGGTTTCTTGAAGTCCCACTATTTCGGCCCCTATACGAAGTGCAAGAGCTAGTTCCGCCAATTTGTTGCGGAAACCATTAATGTTCCATTGAGTCACCTTCAAAGAGTCGGGTTTCGATTGTTGCGGTTGAGATGTTGACACGATGACGCAGTTTGGGCACACGTATGAGCTGTCCGCATCCTTGAAAGACTTGATACCGGAACATTTCTTCACGTGAGTCCATTTCCTGCACTTGATACATTGGACGCTCCCTGCTGCGGCTGGGTGCAGGGCCATCGAATACGGCGAGTAGGTCCACGGTTTGCTCCGATTCCGGCACGAATGAGTAGACAACGGATCAGCAGCGCCGGTTTATGCTGATCCGCGACCGAAACAATTGGCTCCAGGACTCGTGAAAGAGTGAAATCTGGGAGGTATGGTCGGGGATCTTTGACTTCGGAAGGATGACGGCATTGTAGACGACTTCTTCTTCCGCGTACGCTCTTGCCAACGAGTAGGCGTCTCCATAAGAGCACAATCGATGAAAAAAAAGACCTCGGATTCGTAGTAGATAACAAACTCTCGTTTGAAGAGCATTGTAGGCTCATTGCTACTAAGGCGCAGCAGAGGCTATTTTTGTTATTCAGATCCTTGAAGTCAAGGTCCGGTCTAACTTTGACACTGCCGAAATTCGGGTTAGATAGAGTGGACTGGCCCAGCTCGGACAAAGAGAAAACCTGACCGCGGGCAACTATTTGAAATTAACCTGACCGCGACAATGCGGCGGTTGAAGCGCGTTCCGACCGCGCTCATGTTTTACCGGCGGTCGAACCGCGCTTGGACGCGGTCAAACCGCGATAAGAAACGACGGTCGGACCGCGTGCATCGCAAAATCAGCGGCCGCGAGAGGGAGGGCGGCGCGGCTTTTAGTCCGTTGTCTGTACCTCAAGAAGTTTCAGAACACGTTCACATATGATGTCGCTTCTGCTTAAGTTGTCACGCACGCTGCATAACATATTAGTCCGACTAATCATTCATTGGTTCTTCTAAGTAAGAATTAATATTAATCATATTATTTATAATTTTATAATTTTCAATTATTTTCGCAATATTACTACAATAATAATAATTATTATTATTATTGTTATTTTTATTGATATTATTATTATTATTGATATTATTATTATTATTATTATTATTATTTTTATTATCATCATCATTATTATTATTACTATTATTATTATTGTTTTTATATTATTATTATTAATAATAATAATAATATTATTATTATTATTATTACTATTATTAGTATTATTACTATTATTATTATTATTATTATTATTATTATTATTATTATTAATATTATTTTTATTATTATTATTATTATTAATATTATTATTATTATTATTATTTTTATTATTATTATTATTTATTTATTTTATCTTTCATTCGTTTTCAATTCGATCCGTGAAAATATTTCGGTTGCTACTTTGAAAGTTATTATTAAAAGTTTTCGAGTAATACTCAAGAGAAATCAGGCAATATTAGCGATAGAAATCGAGTATTCTCATCTGAAACTGGCCGATTGCTCGGGAAGTTTTTTCCACCTTTGGAATACTACAAATGATCATAATTCCGGAATGAATGGGATGAATTCCCGAAAAAGCCAATAATTTGCGTTTCCGAATGTTTCTTATATGTGAAAAAAGTGAATAGTTTCTCCACCTTAGGGAAAGGATCATAGGAACCAGGTAGAAAAATCAGATTCAGGTCAAGGCACGTAACGAACCGCCTGACACCGAGATGTCGCGCTCCATTGCTAATCAGCGCCGCGCTGCTGTTGGCTTGTGGCCAGCAGCGGCCGAAATTATTTGCAGCGCTAAGCACAACTCCGTCTTTATTCCTTCTTCTATCTTCCAATTATTCAACTATTCCTTTTAAGTAATGTTTCTTTCCTACACGAAATGTTTATTTTCTTACAGGTACGCTAGTATTGATTATGTTTTTATTCGTTTATGAGAAGCATTTGCTTTTTTTGCCTGACATAAGAACGTAGCGTTTTTTTTATTTTGGAAGTTGCGCATCAAGTGTTAGAACTTTTCGTCTTTGGTCCGCATCTTAGTTGTTCGAAAGGGAAATGCCCGTTTTAACAGATAGTGTAAGTAGTTATTTTGATTGACGGGTTTGTACCGATTTTGGGTGGAAGAAAAATGGCGTCGGAACGGATCAATCGGAGATAAAAATATTGTTAGAACTCTAACAAATTGTTCTATAGGAAATGTGTCTACAGGCGTAATTGTGATTACAGCCTCAGCATCCACATCAGGGGTGTGCGGAAATTTTTCAAAAAATTTCAGAAAACAGAAAATCGAGTTTTTCAGAAATCAGAAAACAGAAAGGCCAAAATGGCCAGAAAACAGATAACAGAAAACAGAAAATTTTCAGAAAAAAAATGCTCATTTCATTTTAACTTTTTTTCAAGTGAAGAGGATGTGATTCTGAATACCTTTGTCATACTTGTAATATAATATCTGCGAAACTGCACAGATGACCTATAAGGCATTGATAGTAGCAATGACGCGTCAATGACGGATATAACATCATTAAAGGCACTGTTGTCGGCTATTACGCGGAAATCAGGCATATTGTGGCTATTTATCGGCTGTTGCTCGGTCAAAACTCTCAGAGCACTCACCCGTATGGTAGTACGTCAACACAATAAGGGTTGCACCTTAGGACAGACAACGGGTTCAACCCCTCGCCGTCAGCAGCAGCTGCTGCGAACAACTAACTGCAGCAGCTGCTGACAAGGGAAGGTTGATTCGGGCTCTGCCCTGGGATGCTACCGCTATTGTGCCAAAGAACTACCCTACGAGTGCGTTAGCAGGGTTCGCGATAAAAACGATTGTTGAATTCTCTTTATAAGAATGCAGGTCTGGTCATCACAAAAGTGAAAATATGGCAGATTTTGCAGAAAAACGCACAAAAACAAGTCAGAACGGCCAATTGGTGGGTGTACTCACACCCCCAACGAGCAAAATTTCTATAAATGCCTATTTTCCGTCTTCTATTTTGGGGCTAAAAAAACTTGTAGTCTCTCGGTGTCCCGCAACTACTTTAAATGCAGAATGAAAGACGACAAAACAAGCAATTGTAGAAATCTAGTTAAAGCCACACTCCAAGCTCAGAATCCGTTTTTCGTTTTTCTATCTTGGCGAAAATTTTACGCTGATCACAATGGTGTCTCCAGAATCGCTCAGAACTCACTACAAACTGAGTTACGGCTCCTCAAAAATTTTGAATTTGAACTAGTAGAAGTTCGCGGACGAGTTGTCTCGAGCCTGTATTTTCTCGTTATTCGCAGCCACCATTCTGAGTAAGGTCACACTATAAAGCCAGACCGAAAACGAAGAAGAACATAGATTTTGAATAAAATCATTCGCGCGTCTCTTGCCTATGGAGGTCGGAATCCTGCCAGTGGGCGGTGCCCATTTTTTCGTTCAAGGGGGAGTGACCGACTTTTTCCTAACTTTGTCTCGCTTATTTGAGCGAACTCAGAATTCGCGCATGGTAAGGTTGCTATAGACGGCGACCGGACCAAAAAATCAAAAATTACCTCTGAAGTTGGACTGTGCCTCTAAAGGCACAGGACACCTAAAAAATTAATTTTGAGATTTCATGCTTATCTTGGAGAGAGGCACACTCTGATCACAGTGGTATCTCTAGAATTGTCCAGGACCCCCTTTGAACAGAGTTATGGCTCTTCAAAGGTGCCTAGATTCTGAGGGTGAAAAATTGGTGGACGAGTTGTCTCAGGCCTGTATTTCTCTTCATTCGCAATCGTTGCGTGAGAGAAAGCTAGGATAAGGAGGCAGTCCGGTAATGGACTGAAGAACGACGACTTATTGGAATTCATCCATCCATCGAGCAGCTATCGGCTTCAAAAATCTGTTAGGGAGTCGGGCCTGTGGTGGTGAGCGAAGGGGGCGGGCCTGTGGTGGTCGCTTATATCTCGCTTATTTGGAGGAAATGAGATCTGGCATTGGGCACGTGTTATACAGGAGGGGTCTTCTACACAATTACACGAAAATCTCAAAATTCATTTCTGAGGGTGTACTGTGCCTTTAAAGACAGTGTACACGATAAAAACCATGTCTGATTTTTTGGTCGAGATCGGCAGCTGCGGGGCCTAGCGCAGCCCTAAAGTTGAAAAAACTAAGAAAAATGAGCTCGGAACGGTCCCCTACGGCCTCAAACACATCACCACGTGCTCGTCACACCCAGATGCACTTTCCACGCCCACCCACGTGAACAAATGAATGCTCGAGATGGTGAGATGTGCGATGGTTTCCGATCAATAGCCCCGTTCTTCCCTTCATTCCCAACTTCTCTCTTTACTCAGGTCAGCTCGCATACATCGGCTGCAAAAGACGGAGGTTACAGACCTTAGGACAACTCGTCCACAATGCTTCCCTAGCTCAATTTTTGAGGGACCATAACTCCGTTCCCAGAAGGTCTTGTACGATTCCAAAAACATCATTGGAATTAGCATGGAACCGTCTTCAAGATAGGCAGAAAAGCAGAAAAACGATTCCTATCGTGAACACTGCCTTTAATTGTGGGCGGGCTGAGACCCAGCAATAGTTTTTTTTTGAGCTTTTTTCTCCGACTTTCCACTTATTTTCATTTTTGTAATGACCAGGGCTACCTTCTCACAAAGATACCACAATAAACATTTTTTATCGCGAACCCTGCTCTCAACAGCAATCGCACCATTGAACACAAATAGCACCTCGTAAATGACTAGGTCAGCTGCGTTGTTCCACAGATCCGAATTTCGCTGATTTTTTCTGATTTCTTTCTGTTTTTTGCAGATTTTTCAGAAATCAGAAAACAGAAAGGCCAAAACGGCCAGAAAACAGAAATCAGAAATTTCCGCACACCCCTGATCCACATAGACGAAGGGGTCGTGGCAGTTTGCCAGAATATACATGGCAACCCCAATCATCCGAAAAACGCCAGTCGATGGCACAGTAGGTACTAGCGTCTTTTTCTTTGTGTCTCCGCAGCAAGAGGGTGGGGTGGAAAGCGCAGCAAGCGCAGGGGAAAGTGGGCGAGGCATGCTTGGTTGTCAATGGTACCGCAACCTTATATTTCGAATGCTGTTGAAAAAAGCTACAAAAAAATATAAACCCATGCTGGGCTACGGAATATGTTTTTTACGCATTACAAAGTATAAATGCTCATGTAAAGTTCTGGGAGCCGAGTTGCGTCAATGATAGGGTATAAAGAGCAACTGCGAAGCTTTTAGCTGCACTTTATTCCCTATTATCGCTGGAACTCGCAGCCCTCAGAACTCTATATGGATCTTGAATCGTTGCTTGAATGAACTTTTCGAGACGTTGGCAAGACTTCTTCTGTTTTTTTTTCACCTTGCTTTCGATAACTTTAAGCTTACAGTCCTTATCACAATGAAGTTCGCACATTGGCCAGAAATCTGGGCCTTTTTGAAACAGAGCGCTTTCTATCACGATAGAAACCGTTTAATTTTTTTTCGACTTGCCGTGATGTACATATTTATGTTTACTCGTTAAAATCTAGGTGAGTTTTGATGTCATGTACATAATCTCTTGACTCTGATCCTCCCCTCCCCCTCAAGTTGAAATCCAACACGGTTGCGTCATTTTGACATTTCATGGGTGTTGTCACGATGAAATTGAAGTCGTGAGACACCACTGATTTGTTGAAGATGAACCAGCCCGCATCTGTAGTCTGCATTATCACACCATGCCATTATCACGACTAAATTCTCTCTCTTGATCTCTCTTTTTCTTCTCAGCATGACTGGTGGTCGACGCGAAGTGGTCCGTCATATAGGTATTTTCTGCCGATCACGTAGACTGCACGCCACATGCAGAGACACGCAGAGACCCGGACTTCTCGGGAATAACCGCGTGACGTTCAGCACTGACGGTGGGGTCTTCTCGACCGACCGCGGTAGCTAGCTCGGACCCACCGCGAGGCATTCCGGACTGACAGCGGTGCTTTCCGGACCGACCGCGGGAGCTCGCGGGCTGACCGTGGTTAAATTCGGACCAACCGCGGGACATTCCGGACTGACAGCGGTGCTTTCTAGACTGACCGCGGGAGTTTGCGTACTGACCGCGGTAGCTTGCGTACTGACCGCGGTAGCTTGCGTACTGACCGCGGTAGCTTGCGTACTGACCGCGGGAGCTCGCGGACTGACGGCGGGACCTCGCGGACTGACGGCGGGACCTCGCGGACTGATCGCGGGAGCTCGCGGACTGACCGCGGGAGCTCGCGGACTGACCGCGGGAGGTCGCGGACTGACCGCGGGAGGTCGCGGACTGACCGCGGGAGCTTGCGGACTGACCGCGGGAGCTCGCGGACTGACCGCGGGAGCTCGCGGACTGACCGCGGGAGCTCGCGGACTGACCGCGAGCGGAAACCGGTTCGACCAACGCCCATCCCGGTGGCGGTCCGCTATTTGCGCGCGGTCAGGTTTTCACTTTGTCCGAGAGCTGAACACCGTCCCGAGATTTCACCATTTATATATAAGTCCTGGAGAAAACAGCCCTGAAGTAAGGGATTACGGTAGGTGCAAAACTAGTTGGGGCCCCTCAGAATTCAAATGAGGAACGAGTGATACCGCTTCCAGAAATTCATCTAACTCCATGAAATTTCTAGGAAGTTACGAGTGATAAGGTTATCACACATCTTATAACGAAAGAAATTTTCATTTTCATAATGAATCTTTTCATTTCTAAGGGTAAATCTTCAGTGCCCCCCCAAACTAGTTTTGCACCTTATGATATTCACAGCAAGATAAGCACGGCCAGAATGACCGATGTTTACACGGCAGTTCTGAAGAATGCGTGGACGACGGGCACGCAGCGAGGCGCCAAGTGATTTCGAAATTCTTTGACGTGGTCATACCTGCCAATGGAACACACGGTCATCTACCGTACACCATAAATAGCGGCGACGGGGCAAATTTATTCGAAACCATTCGAAATTACAACTATTCGAATGAATATTCGAATAGTAGGCTTCTATTATTGAATAGATTCGAATGCCCCCTTTTTAGAGCTCCGATTTTTGAATATATTCGAATACCTCTTTTTTCGAGGTTTGATTTTTGAATAGTATTCGAATAGTGCGATTTTAAAAATTCTGATAATGAATACGTATTCGAATAAAAATTATTCAAATATATCGATTCGAATCTATTCGAGTGGCACAACTATAAGAAATATCACCTCTCATCGCGATATCGATACATTGATTTCTTTTAGAAAACGAAGTTAGGTAAGAGCACAGGTGCCCTTTTTGCTTGGGTAAGCTGGGCGACCATCTATACGGTTTCAGTTATAGTTATGGGGAACTTCTGTTACCATCTAGAATTCTGCCGATTTTCCACCAACCGTGATGAACGCCCCGAACAGTCAGTCAAGTCAGGTTGAAGCAGTCGCCCTGGGACTACCGGGCGCCATGACTCGTCCAGGGAGTTGCATGCTCAGATGTTTCGTTGGTTTAGTTACAGGGCAGGTAAAAGTGCCCCGATGGTGCGCTTCGTTTTGACTGTCGAGCGACCGGCATTAGATATCGCCGAAATTTCCAATTTTCGCACAGATTAGGTTTTACTGCTTCAGGGAAGACCTAACCAGTATGAGCCGAGAAGTTAAATGTAAAAATCTACGCGAGCGGGGTGAAGCGGCTGAAATCCGAATTCGTTGAGAATGGTTCAAACAACGACCCTTTTGCAATAGAGGAACAAACGAACAAATCAACCAGAAAGCAATGCCAAAAACCAATACAAAGCAAAAAAACCAACCAGAGATGTTATCTGATCACCTTCTTTCGAAATATCTGACGCCAGAGGACGGAAGTAGCCGCGGGTATTGTTAGGGTAGTCCACCTAAGAATCGAAACAATAAAATTGATCACATGAGGAAGAATCATTACGATGTGCATCTCTCCCTGCTCAATATATGGATGGATATTGTGATAATAGCCTAAATTGGCCGACACCCTCAGCACCAGAGAAATGGGAACCCCTCCCCTCCCGTGCTCCCTCTACTCTGAAAGCTCGGTTACATGCGCAGATCCTGTAACTAGTGTTTTCTGGAAAGGAAGTCCAATCTTGACATTAATAACGAAAATCAGCAATGCTGACTAGGTATAAGGAGAAATAGGGTTTTGCTGGCACACGGAAGTAGGGCTCAGCTACTGACTGTGCTTGAGCAACTCTGGCATCAGGAATGAACATGCCAACAAGATAAAACGGGACCCCTCCACAGCACTTCGATAGCAGAAAGGATTAGACGCCGTCACATCAAGACCATGAGCACTGGCCGAATGCCCTCGCCTAGTTTCCTAGTCTCTGCGAGATTCTGATAGGGAATGCAGTCAGTGAAAACATGTCGCCAGGGTTGACATCAAGGATGAGCGAAGTTCCGAATTCCGATGGTTTTTTGGCCTTCCGATTTTCGAGAAATAAGCCTGAAAACCGGAAATATCCGCGAGATTAGAATTTTAACATGTATCCTTGCCAAATTCCTAGGGTATTATTTCGTGCTCTGAATTCTAATTCGGGGGAGGTCTTCACTTTTCAGAAAGCCAGGGTTAGTTGAATAAAAAAGCATGAAAAAAAAAGAATTTCATAGTTATTATTAACTATGCGTCCCTTAGCTAATGTCGCGGCGCGCACTAGTCGCGATAGCTGTCCTAAGGCATTGCTCATAGTCCTCACCGCACGCGCGGGTAGCGCGGTGGGCTATGCAAATTCTCATTGGGAGGGACGCGCGTGCCCCCCATCCAGCACCGCCATAGCGCCACCGCCTAAACCACTATGGCGGGCTCACCGTTTCAATCAATACTCGCTTCCCAGTTTAAGTCCACTCCAACATAAATAATTCTGGGACTATTATACGCTACCGCATATGCAAATGCAAGCCAGGAATTTCTGTGCATGTCACAGTTGAAGCCCAACATTAACTCGCACCGCCCTGGCGGTGCCGCCGGAGATTTCATAATTGTTTCCCACGCGATGAGAACTTTCATAGTCCACCGCTCGTACTGCGCTTACGGTGAGGACTATGACAGATGCCTTAGAAGTCCTACTTCCTTGGAGCTATTCCTACTCCTCAACGCGCGAGAGTACCACATTGGTGTCCCGATGCTGCCGAGATGTCGTAAGTTCCTGCCGTGGCAGTGTGGAGGAAAGAAGACCACCTCCGTGCAAACCGACGTCAACCCCTCCGCGTGGAGGGTTTTTGTCATGAAAGAGATGCTGGCTGGCTGCAGCTCTCCTAAGAATTGTACTACAAAGGGCCGGCATCGAGAAGAATCCAGGACCCGCTCAGGAGTACTATGCGCCACATGCAGCGAGAAGGTCACCTGGAATGGGATAAGTGTCCAATGTTTTGGATGTCAGAGGTGGGTGCATCTCTCCTGTTCGGGTCTCAGTTCTGTGAGGAATCACGATCAGGGATGTGCGTAATAGAAATTTTTCAATTCGTTAGTCGTTCAACCGGCCAAAACCCTCGTTAGTCGTTAGTCGTTAGAAATCTAGGTTTTGAAAGCAAGCTAAGTTGAGGCAGAAAAAGAGTTCTTATGAATAGAAAAAAAGGAAGGCATGAAGAAATGTATGTTCTCCAAAAATATTCATGGCCATTAAAGACACAAATCACTCCTTGTTAGAGAGCCTAGTTCAAACTGCGATTCTACATATACACAATTAAAATCATGCACGAAAGCCTGTGTGTTCGAGACTGACTCGAGAGTGTGTTTATCGATGTTTGTCATTTTTTGGTAAAAAAAAGAAACAATATGGGAAACCGAGGAAATCTTGAACGCCGCTTTTTTTTCAGCGCAAAATTTGCAACTCTGCGATATATGATGTTATTTGGGACCCTCTACCTGGTGGTGACAACACTGAGAATTGCACCGACTTTGCACTATTTGTGCTTCGCGTAGCGATCCGAGCGCTTGCGTGAGCTTGTTTCCATAATGGGAAAAGGTCGGAAGAAATTAGCACCCAAGTTAAAATTCTACCCCCGCAATCCTTAGCACCACTTTATGCAAACCCCATAACTCGAATTTATGACTGAAAGTCGAAGGACGGCACCCTTTACAATCCAATTATCGGATACAGTTCCCGTCGTTGGGCAGTTGTGGCCTGCAGGCACCGCTCCATATTATCACATCTGATAGTGTCCTCTGCAAAAATCTCCGCTGGAGCCGGTTCAATGAGTCTACCATAAAGTAGCGCGACCGACGCGAAGTCGCATAAATGCTGCGCCTAACCTTGCGTAACGTTCGGTTGGGGTTTTAAAGTGGGGATTCCAGAATTGTGAAGCAGTGTCAGTAGAAATTATAAATACTGAAGGCTATGGTTATGTTGTACCATACATCTAGAACAACCAACAGAGCAATATGTATCAATCCTGGTCTAAGCCTTGGGTTGGAGCGTGATTTGAATGACTACTGACTTTTTAACGAATTTCGGGATTGCTTACGAAAATATTTTTAATTTCGTTAGTCGTTAGTCGTAACACCCAAAAAGCCCGTTAGTCGTTAAATTCGTTAGTCGTTAGTCGTAATTACGCACATCCCTGATCACGATCCTTCCTTCCGGTGTGTTCTGTTCTCTGCCCCCCAGTAACTCTGATTCTTCATTTACCAACCGCTCCCTCTCTATTGTTCATATTAACCTCAATGGCCTTCGTGCTAAGTTGTCTGAACCCTCTCTTTTTGCTCGTACTCATCATACTGATGTCATAATGGTTCAGGAAACCAAGCTCTCTCCTTCTACTACCGCTCGTCACCCTAACATTCCTGGCTATACTGCTTATCATGCTCCAAGGTCATCTCTCGGCGGAGGAGTTTCCATTTTCGTATTATCAAATCTACCCTCTCATATCACACCGAACACCCCATCGGACGGTACTCTTGAGTACCCACCTATCCACCTCCCTCTTAAAACACTCTTTTTAATATCTATATCTCTCCTACCACGTCCTGTCCCCAATCTTACGACCCTACTCCCTCACTCAAGCAGTTGCACGACTCCCTTTCACCCTCTGTTGTCTTCGCAGGCGATTTCAATGCTCATACATTCTGCTCGTCGCTTGACACTGACGCTAGAGGAGAAGACGTCGAAGAATGGGCGGAGGAGTGCGATCTGGTCATTCTCAACGATGATCAGCCCACTCGTCTCCCGGCCAACGGCCGATCCTCTAGTCCAGACATCTCTCTTGTATCATCTAATCTCTCCAGCGCCTGCTCTTGGTCGACCGCTACAACTCTGTTCAGTGATCATATCCCCGTCTTTGTCCATGTTGATCTCTCTAATTCTCTTGCTCCTTATTCAGGTATCCGTCAAAGGTCTTATCTTAATCTTTGCCTTGCAGACTGGCGTTTGTTCAGGGAGGTGGCACTTCGCCATGTGGATGACTACCCATGGAATGGAAACGTACACCAGAAGGAACGTCGCTTGGGTGGCGCGATTCGCAAGGCCACGAAAGCAGCCATTCCGGAGGGCCGAGTCAAGACCTGCTTTCCCAATGTCACCAGGGAAATCTTGGAGAAGATAAGGACAAGGGATGCAAATAGAGTCGCAGATCACCTGGATCCGACCATTGCTGAGCTGGACAGGGATTAAGCGAGATCTGGACAAGCACAAGAAGGAGTGTTGGGAGAAATTCACGGAGAAGATGAATTTCAAGAGTGATGGAGCGTCAACTTGGAAAGTTCTAAAGAAGATCTCGGGCAAGAGCACCTCCACCAACTATTCCACGATCGAGTTCGAGAATGGAGTTCGCAAATCGGGAAAGGAGGCTGCAACTGCTTTCGGAAAGAATTTTTTCATAACTCAGGCTAAGAGAGGGAAACAGAACCGAGTGACTGTAAGAGAGCTCTGTATGTTACCACTCATGAATGAAGCAGAAGCTGTGACGCCCGCGCAGATTGAAAAGGTGGTTAAAGAGATGCGCAACTCGAAGGCTGTAGGGCCGGGTGGCATTAATACAGCGGTCTTGAAGAAACTGCCGAGTGAGATTATGCCAATCCTGGCTGACGTCATCAACACATCCTTTCGCACGTGCATCTTACCCCAAGACTGGAAAATGGCAAGCGTCATTCCGTTGCCCAAGCCTGGTAAATCGCCATCCACAGCGAAGGGATACAGGCCAATAAGTCTTTTATCACAAATTGTCTAGGTCGCTGAGAAACTGTTCGTCAAGGAGCTGGCCGAGCATAATAACAATCAGCAGCACCAGCATGGATTCCGCAAATCACACTCTACCACCACGGCGCTGCTTGAGACTGTGAGCTATGTTTTGGATGGCTTCAACGCCGGAAAGCCTCAACGCACTGTTGGAGTAGCCCTGGACCTCACGAAAGCATTTGACACTGTCAACTTGGGCATACTGTCTGAGAAGCTATTGAGGTCCACCATCCCGCCTTGGCAGAAGCGATGGATTACCGCACTCATCAAAGGGCGCCGAGCAAAAGTGCTGTTTCAGGGACATGTCTCTAATAGCATTCCGATCGCTGCCGGTGTCCCTCAAGGAGGAGTCATATCGCCTGCTCTGTTCAGTCTTTACCTGGAAGATTTGCTCGTCTCCCCAAGTGACATCAAAGTCGTTGCGTATGCGGATGACATCACCATCTTGTGCCGAGACAGAGACATTAATATAGCTGCACGCAAGATCAATAGCTACCTCATCGTTCTGAAGAGCTTTCTCGATGATATGATGCTCACTGTCTCTGCCGCTAAATCATCTGTATCAGTTTTCTCCACTGACCCTAAAGAACACTGCGCTCACCCCGTTGTGAACAGGGAAGACGCTCGTCTGCCTGCCGCACGTTTCCCTAAGCTGCTCGGCCTAGTATTGGATCCTTCGTTGAGGTTCCACAAGAATACTGAGCAGAAACAGGCTACAGTGAAAGCAAAGCTCAACGTCCTACGAGCTCTGGGAGGAACGTCGTGGGGAAGTAGCAAGGAGACAATTTTGACCACCTACAAGGCACTATTGCAGCCGGCGTTGGACTACGCTGCACCGGTATGGCAGCACATGATATCGGATTCATCGTGGACAAAGATGCAGCGAGTTCAAAATGCTGCTCTTCGGATTGCCACAGGGTATGCTAAAAGCACCCCAGTGAAACATCTTCATGCTGAAGCCCGAATTCTGCCAGTTAAGGAGCACTGCCAA
Source organism: Aplectana chamaeleonis (assembly GCA_029168955.1). Classification (NCBI taxonomy): domain Eukaryota; kingdom Metazoa; phylum Nematoda; class Chromadorea; order Rhabditida; family Cosmocercidae; genus Aplectana; species Aplectana chamaeleonis. The sequence goes on from JAPDOI010000890.1 coordinate 38,695, forward strand.
CTCCAAGCGCAGCAACTGGTTATTAATATTGTCAAGCAGCCTGACCACCCATTAAGAAGGATCATGAATCCCGTGAGAGAGAGACAAATCAGAAGGCCTTTAGCGGATGCTCCCGAGAAAGTCACTATACAAAGATGGACGGACTCCCAACTGGATCGTCTGCGCCTTTTACGTGCGGAGCACACCAAGTTCGTCAGGGATCACTTGAGTAGGATGACCGTCAATCCCATATTGGGGGTCGTACCACCCGTAGTCAGCAACACCGAGATGGAACTCGGTAGGCGGGCTAGAAGTACCCTTGCCTCGTTACGCTGCGGTCACTCCCCTATGCTGATGTCATACTTGCATAGGATAAATCGCAGTAAGCCTGACGAGTGCCCGGACTGTGGTAGCCGTGGCCACATAACTGAGCACCTATTTGATTGCCCAAAGAGGCCAACCACTCTGACAACAATGGATTTGTGGACGAATCCGGTTTCAGTCGCCCGTTTCTTGAACCTTTGACAAAAACCTTCCTGCGGCTGCAAAGAAGAAGAAGAAGGTGTCCCGATGGAGTATAAATAACCTGAAGCTCCACCACGTCGTTCCATCACAGCAGGTCGTGGAGGGCTCCAGTTGGCCGCAATGGGATTTTTTAAACCCACTTTCAATGCTTTCTATACGCATCGGCCGGGCTGGCAACGGCCGATCGAGCAACTGTGACCGGTGCCATAGAAGGATGAGAGAACATGGTAGAGCTACCGTGGTTTTAAAGAACAGAAAGTATGTAATCGGCTGCCAACTTAGAGGAATAACAAGAGTTCAGGGAAGCAAAGCAGTATTAGATCAAGCACATTTCTTAAGCCGCATTCAGTTATTTAAAGGCATCGTTCGCGCTGGAAACAACTTTCCATTTCTAAGGCTCAATTTCATGAATGAGCCCGATAGACCACACCGGTACACTTTGGCGCGTCAAAAATGTAGGGTTATGAGGTTGGAAGGGGTTAAATACGAGGATCCGCCACCATTTCTCACCAGCCAGTTGTCAACGGCAAAATTTACTATCGGAGATGAAGCCCCAATAGCATTTTCCCCTCATTTCTCAAGAAATGAGGATCTCCGGCTCCAAGGTACCCCAATCAATCAATGAAGTGTGTGAACCTGGATGGTCCAATCGGCTCTCCACCCCTTGCGTAAGCGTATCGTACGCCGCGCGGGTTCGATCAATCGTTCAACGTGCGCGTTCCAGGTGAACTACCGGAGTTGTTTTGTCCTGTAGGAGACCCAATGGAAGCGATGCGGCAGCGTGTCCTGTAGGAGACCGCTTCGCTTTAGTTCGGTCTCCTACAGGACAAAACAGCTCCTGTGGGAGACCACAATCGTCGTTTTCTCCTGTAGGAGTCCTCTGCCAGTGTCGGAGACGTAAAACCACTTCAGAAGTTAAGAAAAACTTCGGACGTATTGCACTGGACACACCCAATTCGGCGAAAAATCATTCTTTCAAAGGGTTTTTAAACGCGTTTATTTAGCGAAAGCTGGGATTTTTTGGGGTTTCTTTGCTATTATCGCTTACCTCAAGAGCTTGCCCACCTAAAACAAAAAAAATACGTCACCGTTTTTTGCGCGTACGATGCCTTTAACTAGCTTCCCAAGGCTATTTCAGCCAGCAGTACACTACACTGCGTATCATAAATATAGGACATCCCCGAATTTGGTGGTCTCGGGTTTACCTGTCAGACCCTATACCTTTTTGCGACAACTCCGCTGTGATCAGAAAGTAAAATAATCCACATATACCTGTTTTAAGCAAGACTGGATTTTTGAGCCTTTTTGAAGAGCAATTTTATGTTCTAGGCAGCGTATCAAAATGATGACACCCTTGGTTATAAATTTCTTGATCAAAAATTGTGTGTAACCAAAATACCTGATCAAAGAGAATATGAATAAGAAGATTTAACCTGCTCAATAAACCCGGGGCGTCAAATTTGGGGTATCCCATCTTTATGATACGCAGTGTAGAAGAGATACTTGACGCTTAAATATTTACCGTTTTGTGTGCTTTTGTTGAACGTTTACATCGTAAACACACCTGAACACGGAGATTGTGCAAGTCGTTCTCAGTGAGATTGTGAAGCGACGCAACAAGCCTAACAGCGCAAGGCAAACCAGCAACAAAACGGATTGGCTTCTCAACGGCAACATCCCGATTCGGTTCGGTGATCTGAAGAAATAAAACGCATCAATGAAAGCGGCAGTGGCAGGACAACCCCCTCAGAAAATAAAAGGGTGCCATCAAAAAGCACAAAGATAAACTACCTCTGCCCATTTGGATCGAATGCCTCCAACATCAGGGAATGAACTGGGTAGAAACGGAGCATGGGTTACGAGCAAATGCCCGAAAGTACCCACGGAAAGAATCTTTTTGCTTTCTGTTGTAGGGCAGTCAAGAGGCTCAAGAATGCCCGATATCAACGCCAGTGCTTGTTCGCACGGATCGCTAGCCACAGCCCAACGACTGCAAAAAAATACAAATATTAGCGGGAAATCTTTAATCCTGAGTTCCAATTCCCGCACTTTTCAGCCTCCTCGATTGTCACACGAATGTTCTGCACAATTTGAGCATAACGATCGGGAGCTATTGTCATCTCAACGAGAAGCTCCAGTAGCGATAAAAACATTCCTGCTTCAACAAGAAAGGAAGCCATCTCGGGAGGAAGGCCAGCGAACTGATGCTCCGCACACCGCACACGCACAAGTTCCTGAAATAAGACAGGATATTTCAAATTCAAACTACTAGTGGAATCAGAACGCCGGCCTCAACGTGAGCTACAGCCCACAACCTATTGTGACCGCTTTCGGCTTGCTTTGTTCAGTTATTCCTTCAGACATTTCAAATAAAGTAACGGCTTCAAAACCTTCGGTTTTGCTTCTGGGGCCGAATCCATGAATAATAAACCCTTGGATTAAAGGCAGTGATCGCGATCAAATATGCTTGTCTTTTTTTCCTCTCTAAACCCTTTTCTGGGTTCCGAGCAGGGATGAGCGGAACAAAAATATGAAATTTCGGAAATCGGTTTTCGGGTTTCGGAACATAAATTTCTTTTTCGGGTTTCGGAAATCGGGCGCGAAACGCCTGAAAATGCGCGGAAATGCTGTTTCCGGAACGCGAAACGCGGAAAAATTCAGAAATCATCTAATGTTTTCTTACGTCCCAGATGACCCGATATTTTCGCATTCCGCAGCGTTTTCTGCGGTTTTCGGAATGCGGAACGCGGAATGCCAAAAATGCGCGAAACTGCGGGTTTCGGAACGCGAAACGCGGAACTCCGCTCATCCCTGGTTCCGAGTAGTAGGACCTATGAGAAAAAATCGCGAAAAAGCCGCTGTTTGAGCCAAATTTGAAGCCTAAAATTTATTGTCTCTTGATGGTGGACGAGCGCACTCCACATCATCGGCATCGATCATCTCTAATATAAAGAACATCAGCTGGATTGAAATTGAATTTCATTCAATGAACATTGACTCATTGAGTCAAAAACATTGACTAAAGTGCTTGCTTTCATTGTTCAACAGCACTGTGCAAGTGTGCACGAACTGGCATCTTTGAGTCCTAGAAACTCTAATTCTAGTCCGTTTTTAACCGCTCTACCTTCCTAGTTTTTCAGCTGTTTTCGATCTAAGCTGATTTTTGTGGTTTTTTCGATGACGTTTTTCATCGTGAACACTGCCTTTAAGAGTAACCGTAGTAGCGACATAGAAGCATAGAACTTTGGGAGGTGCAGGGTCCAGGTAAAAATTACCCTTAACCCCAGGGCTTACAGTTGACGAATTCACGCACTGGAAGGAATAAAATAGAAAATGATTAGAGCGAAACATAAAAAAGTTATCAATAAGCAGGCAAAATATAGGCAAGAATTGAGTAACTTAATATAGACCGCATCCTTAATATTTATCAATGGATCTGGGCGCGCTTAAGTCGTCATATAATAAAAATTTGACAGAAAATATTTTTTTTAAAAATATTCCCAACAAGCTAAAATCGCCTCATCGAAAACATTTCGCGAGCCTATTTGGTACGAGAATTTACTATTCACAGATTTAAATGCTCCATACTGAAGCAGTCCTCATGTAAAAAAAAGAAGAAACGATGGGCATTGGAGGATTATAGATTACCGAAACCACCTCTACACGTTGATGTAAAGTTCGAAGCAGTTCGAACTGTTATATTTAGTAGTAGCGATAAACCTACATGTGCTTCAGAAGTCTCGAACCAACCTATCGGCACGCTCGTTCGTCCCTTGGTATATAATATGCAACCTAATGACTATCTTTACTCAAATTATCCTCAAAACAAGGGCTGCATCCAAGAAAGGGCTGAAAGGCTACCCTCTGTAAAAGTCGGAATTCCGATCACTCATCGCCCGTGCGCGCGATGATGCTCCCTCAGTCTCGTATCCGTCCTTTCGATGTCTCTAGCATTTGCACACACACGCGAAGGAACTATGGGAATTTTAGTAGTGTAAGTTGTTAGTAGAGCCAGGACCAAGATGTTAATCACTTTATTTGGTTGACGTTTCGGCCAATCGCCTTCGTCGGAACCTGGAAAGTCAGAACATAAGTGATTTACCCTCCCAAACACGCTTTCAAATTACAGAGGAAAAGGACGGTCTACTACGAGATATCTACCAAGCAAAGCAATAAACGATCACGCAACGCTCACCTTATCTGCGCCGAGCCAGAGTAGTATTGAGCGCCCTACGCTGCAGATGCAGTGGGTGGTCAGATGGCGCGCGTTCTCGACATGAAGACGTTGAGTCTACAGAGGTCAAGAAACGGGGCGAGCTCAGCTGTTATGGCTAAACACTCATCTTTTCTGTTCATTTTAGGATTTTTAGCGGTTATCCAAAACGCCTCTAAAGTTTTGCGCGCTGCGGTTTGTGGCTCCCGTGCAAGAATCCTAACGGTCACCTCAAACTCCATGTTCTCATGACATAGTCTCCGGTGGGCCCCCAGAGGTGTGGCCGTGTTGGACTTCCTCAAACCAGCGATATGTTCCTTTACACGCGTGCTCAGGGTACCACCAGTTTCCCCGATATATTCATCCTGGCAGAGGCCACACTTTATGACGTATACTACCCCTGATGTCATACAGTCCCCCTCCCGACCGGACGGGCATACCACGCAATCGGGGGTGGCACAAAAACGATCGTACAGCCTATTGCGGATCAGCTGACGCTTCAGGTTAGGGGGAGGAATTTCGACCACCCTTACAGCATCTTCGAGGCTACATTTCCGCAGAGCCGCACGAATCGCAGAGCTGAAAGCGTCAGAAACAAATGGCAGGCAGAAAGAGATTTTGGGTGCACCGTCAGCTGCTCGAACTTCGCGCATCCCAGTGGTTTTGGGTTTGCACCGATAGCCATTGGAAATAGCGATTTCGCGTGCCAACTCTAATGAGTTGGTTTTTCCTTCGCAGTCAGATGAAACCATTTTAGCGGTGCTGAGCGGTTTCAGCACCGCTAAAATGGTTTCATCTAACTGCGAAGGAAAACCCAACTCATTAGAGTTGCCGCGCAAAATCTCTATTTCCAATGGCTATCAGCATCGGTGCAAACCCAAAACCACTGGGATGCGCGAAGTTCGAGCAGCTGACGGTGCACCCAAAATCTCTTTCTGCCTGCCATTTGTTTCTCACGCTTTCAGCTCTGCGATTCGTGCGGCTCTGCGGAAATGTAGCCTTGAAGGCGCTGTAAGGGTGGTCTAAATTCTCCCCCTAATCTAAAGCGTCATTTGATCTGCAATAGGCTGTACGATCGCTTTTGTGCCACCTCGATGCGTGGTGTGCCCGTCCGGCGGGGAGGGAGACCGTATGACGTCAGGGGTGGTTTACGTCATAGCGTGTGGCCTCTGCCAAGATGAATATATCGGGGAAACTGATAGTACTCTGAGCACGCGTGTAAAGGAACATATCGCTGGTTTGATTAGATCCAACTTGGCCACACCTCTGGGGGCCCACCGGAGACTATGTCATGAGAACATGGAGTTTGAGGTGACCATTAGGACTCTTGCACGGGAGTCACAAACTGCAGCGCGTAAAACCTTAGAGGCGTTTTGGATAACCGCTAAAAATCCTAAAATGAACAGGAAATATGAGTGTTCAGGAACAACAGTTGAGCTCGCCCCGTTTCTTGACCTCTATAGACTGTGATCTCAACGTCTTCATGTCGAGAACGCGGGCCATCTTACAACCCACTGTGTCTGCAACGTAGGGCGCTCAATACTACTCTGTCTCGGCGCAGATGAGGCGAGCATTGCGTGATTGCTTATTGCTTCGGTAGATATCTCGTAGGAGATCGTCCTTTTCCTCTGTAACTTTAAAGGGTGTTTGGGAGGGTGAGCCACGTCTGTTCTGACTTTCCAGGTTCCGACGAAGGCGATGGCCGAAACGTCAACCGAATAAAGTTATTAACATCGTGGTCGTGGCTCTCCTAACAACTTACACTACTAACATTCAACTATGCCAAGATTCAGTGACAGTCGTACTTGGTCTATGGGAATTTTGTTTTTTACAGGCTATATCAAAGTGCTCCACCCCGAATAGATTGAGACGTGTCCCGAAAATTATGAACTAAGCCTAATTGATTCCTTACTTGGTGAATCGCATTAGAAGCATCTCTGATATCTCCGCCACCTCGCAATACTACCTGAGCGAGCGATTCTAAAGCCGAGCTTATTTCGCATAAACTCGCAATGAAGCGAGCAGCACCTGCCAACGGCTCATTGAAGGCACTGATGGCGTTGGCATCTCTGAAATTCATCTGCAAGTTACGACAATGACGAGGATATTCTGCATAATAGACTAACTTTACAATGTATCGTCGAAGAGCGTTCCTATCAGCCAGCGTAGGTTCACGAATAACTTCTTGCAACCTTTCGTAGGCATTTACAAGTATGTTGGACGTACTGCCTGGTAGTTCCGAAGAGGGAGACAGCGGGTGCGACACGTAACTGCCTTGCTTTTCCAGAACCTTGAAGGCCTTTCTTAGAACTTGAACGATCTTTTGTCAGAAAACTCCAATTTGAAAAACACGACTGACCTTGATGGGAGCTACCAAATCAGAGGTAGCTGCGCGAAGGAAGCGATAGTGCTTCAAGACGCAGTCGGGCAGCAAAGAAATAATGGGCTCGTAGTTAGCTGCTGCATTCAACACCAAGATCAGCTTAGCGATATCTGTAAATAAGACGCTATATTGTGCTAACAGTTAGGATACCAGCTTGTGCCAGAGCCCGGTTGCCGAGATGTCGTACGTTCGTGCCGTGGCAGTGTGGAGGAAAGAAGACCACCTCCGTGCAAACCGACGTCAATCCCTCCGCGGAGAGGGTTTTTGTCATGGGAGAGGTGCTGGCTGGCCTCAGCTCTCCTGAAGATCATGCTGCAAAGAGCCGGCGTCGAGAGGAACCCAGGACCCGCGAAGAAGAAGAAGTACCCATGTGCCACATGCGACAGAGATGTCACTTGGAATGGAACCAGCGTCCAATGTTTTGGATGCCAAAGGTGGGTGCACTTCTCTTGTTCCGGTCTCAGTTCTGTGAGGCAACACGATTCTTCCTTTCGTTGTATTGTGTGCTCCGCCTCCAGTAACTCCAATTCCTCATCTACCAACCGCCCCCTCTCTATTGTACATATCAATCTCAACGGCCTTCGCGCCAAGCTTTCTGAATTATCTCTCTTTGCCCGTACTCATCACCAGGATGTTATCATGGTTCAGGAAACCAAACTCTCTCCCTCTGCTACCTCTCGACATTCAAACATCCCGGGATATACTCACTCTCGAGTACATCCCCATCCATCTACCTCTAAAAACTCCACTTTCTCTTTTCAATATATACATTCCTCCCTCCACATCCTGCCCATCAACTTACAACCCTATCCCACTTCTCATGCAGCTGTATGACTGCTCTCTATCTCCCTCAATTGTCTTTGCGGGTGACTTCAATGCTCACACGTTCTGCTCGTCGCTTGACTCTGATGCTAGAGGAAATGACGTCGAAGAATGGGCGGAGGAGTGCGATCTGGTTATCCTTAACGATGACCAGCCCACTCGTCTCCCTGCATACGGCCGATCTTCCAGCCCAGACATCTCCCTTGTCTCTTCTAATCTCTCTAATGCCTGCTCTTGGTCTACATCCACAACTCTTTCCAGTGATAACATTCCGGTCTTTGTCAATATTGATCTCTCTAACTCTCTTGCTCCCTATACAGGTGTTCGTCATCGTTCTTATCTCAATTTAGGCCTTGCAGACTGGAGCCTGTTCAGGGAGGTTGCACTCCGCCAAGCGGCCGAATATCCGTGGAATGGAAATGTACACCAGAAGGAGCGCCACCTCTCTGATGCCATCCGCAAGGCGATGAAAGCTGCGATCCCTGAAGGTCGTGTCAAGACCTTCTTTCCCAATGTCACCTGGGAGACACTGCAGAAGATAAGGACAAGGGACGCAAAGAGAGCTGCTGATCATCTTGACCCAGACATTGCCGAGTTGGATAATGAGATCAGGATGGACCTTGATAGGCACAAGAAAGAATCTCAGAAAAAGTTCACTGAGAAGATGAACTTCAGGAGTGATGCTGCAGCAACGTGGAAGGCTTTGAAAAGGATCTCCGGAAAGTACACCTCCGCCAACAATTCCACGATTGAATTCGACAGCGGAGTCTTCAAGTCAGGGAAAGAGGCGGCAAATGCTCTTGGGAAGCATTTTTTCATCACAAAACCCAAAAGAGAGAAGCAGAATAGAATAACTGTTCGGGAACTCTGTAAACTTTCACTCATGGCTGATGATGATGCAATCACGCCCGCTCAGGTCTAGAAGGTTATCAAGGGAATGAGCAACTCGAAGGCAGTAGGGCCAGATGGTTTGAGCCCAGCAGTTCTAAAGAGACTGCCAAGTGAACTACTACCCCTGCTCGCTGACGTCATTAATACATCGTTTCGCACCTGTACATTACCTCAAGATTTGAAAGTAGCACGTGTCATCCCATTGCCGAAGCCGGGTAAATCACCATCCACGGCAAAAGGTTACAGGCCAATCAGTCTTCTCTTACCTATTGCCAAAGTTGCGAAAAATTGGCTGTGGAGGAGCTTGCCGAACATAATAGCAAACAAAAGCATCAACATGGTTTCCGTAAGCTACATTCCACCACTACGGCCCTGCTGGAAATTGTGAGCTATGTTTTGGACGGCTTCAATGCCATGAAACCTCAGCGAACCGTAGGTGTAGCCCTCGATCTAACGAAGGCTTTTGACACTGTAAACTTGGGCATTTTGTCGGAGAGCCTGTTAAGGTCTACCATTCCGCCCTGGCAGAAGCGGTGGATAACCGCATTCACCAAAGGACGTCGGGCAAATGTGCTATTTCAAGGGCACGTCTCCAATAGCATCCCAATTGCCGCCGGCGTACCACAAGGAGGAGTTCTATGGCCTGCTCTTTTTAGTCTGTATATTGAAGATCTACCCGTTCCATCCCAAGACATCAAGGTCGTTGCATATGCGGATGATATTACTATACTATGCCGGGATCGCGACATAAATGTAGCTGCCAGTAAGATCAATGACTACTTGATCGAGTTGAAATGTTTTCTCGATAGCAAGATGCTTACGGTCTCTGCCGCTAAATCATCCGTCACCGTCTTTTCCACTGATCCTGCGGAGCACTGTGCTCATCCCATGGTGGAATGGGACGAAACTCGCTTGCCGGCCGCCCAATTTCCTAAGCTGCTCGGACTCGTGTTGGACCCTTCGTTGAGGTTTCATAAGAACACTGAGCAGAAGCAAGCTGCAGTGAAAGCAAGACTTAACGTCCTACGTGCTCTCGGCGGAACGTCCTGGGGGTGCAGTAAAGAAACGATCCTGACCACGTACAAGGCCATCGTACAGCCCGCCCTGGAGTATGCTGCACCAGTCTGGCAGCATATCGTGTCGGACACATCCTGGTCCAAGCTGCAGCGCATCCAAAATGGAGCATTGCGAATCGCAACAGGCTGTTCTAAAAGCTCTCCAGTAGAGCACCTACATGCCGAAGCTCGCATCCTGCCAGTTAAGGACCATTGCCAACTCCACGCACAACAGCTGTACATAAACATTCTGAAGCAGCCAAATCATCCGTCGCGAAGAGTATTAGACCCCGTGAGAGAGAGGTATAAGAAAGCCGTTTGCTGATGCTCCCACGAAAATCAATATACAGAGATGGACCAACGCACAACAAGAACGCCTCCGTCTCTTACGTGCTGAGCATACCCAATTCGTCAAGGATCACTTATGCAAGACCGCCGTAAACTCCATTCTCGGAGCCTGAGGTCAGCGAAAACGAGATGGAACTCGGTAGGCGTGCCAGGTGCACCCTTGCCTCGTTGCGCTGCGGGCACTCCCCCATGCTTATGTCTTATTTACAAGATCGATAGCAGCAGACCTGACGAGTGCCCGGATTGTGGTAATAAAGGGCATACTACTGCGCACCTTTTCAACTGCCCGATGAGACCGACATCGTTAACAACAGTAGATCTGTGGACGAATCCGACGCTTGCGGCTCAGTTCCTCAATCTATGACAGGACCCTCTCTGTGGCTGCAGAAGAAGAAGAAGCCAGAGCCCGCTTAGCTAAATACTATATAGTGTTTGCTTTGTCGATGTACATGAGGAAAACTTGGTTTTTTTGCTTGTCTTTCTTGCTTAGCTTTCTAAGAACCCGAACTTTACGTTTCAGTATAGAAGTATCAATCTCGAACACTTCATTTCGATTCATTTGTATACTGCGACCTGAGCATAAATGATTCTATGCGTCCTAGGCCATCAGACAAGCCTCTCTAACACACCGGTCAACGCTTCGTGGTTACGGTAGCGTGGCGTGTTGCCCCGGAGTGTACAGAGGTGTATGGGCGGCGCACGTGACGGCTGTTATTCGAGCATGTTTCCGTATCGATTATTTCATGCGTATTTATATATATATTTATTTACATAAGCCTGCGGACCAGACTTATGTGCAATTAACAGCTCATATACGAAATCACCAACAAAAAACATCTAGTAACAGCGAGGGAAAAACTACCAGTATTTCGGTCAGACAAAGCAATGGATGTAAAGCAGATATGCGCATAGCCCGTAATGGCGAGAGTAGAAGTGACTGCTCCGTGAGAGATTAGCGCTCACCAGGTTCGTTCTCGAAGTATTCAGTTGCAAGTTTCCTGAACGCCTTATGACTCACAGGGATGGATTTGAGCCTCCCGAGCCGTTCAAATGCAGGAGTCGCCCTATTAATAAAGAAAAAGCGCCTGCAGTCAAGGTTCGAGTTTTTGCGTAGAATTTTTGAAGCTCCTCCCCTGGTACTTGATGTTCTCACCTCGACAATACACTCAGGCCGCAGACCAAAGTCCGGTTTATTCAAAATTTTGTGCAGCAGTAGTAAGTCATTAAACTTTCTTCTTATCAAAAGAGATTGCAAGTTGAGCTCACTATTCCTGGTTTCTGCAGATGGCATTTGTTGATAATGGCAAAATCCAAGCTTCCTGATCATTAACTTCCTTGTGAACCCGTTTTGCACCTTCTCAAGTCTAACTATGATCTTCTTTTTGTGTGGAAAGTACACCGGTTTCCCATACTCAAGAATAGGTCTAACATAGGTTTTGTAGGCTCTAAGTAGCACCGCGCTGCTTCTTGTCCCCAGTCCCCTGAATATATTATTGACGGCCGCGGTGGCTCTGGCAGATACCGATTCGCAGTGTTTGTCAAAACTGAGGTTTCGTGTGAGGATAAATCCCAGGTCAGTGATCTGCTCGACATTCTCGATCACAGTCCCTTCGACATTGTAAGTATGACAGTTATTCGAAGAACCCAGGTGCAGAGTTTTCGTTTCTTCCTTCTATAACGGTAAGTCCCATTCATGAGACCAGACCGCCATTGCGTCTATTGCATTTTGAATTGCATCAATGTCCTCCCTGGAGCCCGCCCTGCGAAAAATCTTTATATCGTCTGCAAATGCACAGAAGTCTACTCCAAATCCACTTAGTAAGTCCCCCAGCTCGTGCGTGTATATATTGAACAGAATCGGTGAAAGAACTCCACCCTGCGGAACTCCACTACACACTGGGTGATTCTGCGAATACGAAGTGTTCACTCGAACCGAAAAGGTCCTATGCTCCAAAAATGAGGCAATCCAAGAAACTATGCGCGGGTGTACGCCTACCATTGTTAGTTTTTGTATTAGCTTATGATATGGGACATTGTCAAATGCCTTGGAGAAATCGAAAAAAAAACAACATCGACATTACTACCTTGGTCTAAAAGAGACGTCCAGTTGTCTAGGGCTTCAATCATAGCTGTCACAGTTGACTTACCCTTTTGAAAGCCATGCTGATGGGGGGGGGGAAATAACCAAACAATTTTCGAGATGTGCTCCTATTCTCTTCTTTAGAATTTTTTCGAACAACCTAGCGAACAATGACGTTATACTAACTGGTCTGTAGTTGGAAGGCTCTGTGAATGGCGCCTTTTTCAAGATTTCAAGAGAAAAGCGTACGATTTCGAGAAAAGCTACATTTCTTGCGTTCGTAATGTATTCGTAGCTGTTGTGGTTCAGATAGGATAAAGCAAGGCTGCTTTTGTGAGCACATGAGCCTATTTTTGACAGCCTTCGCAGTAACGTAGTAACAGTGCTTGCATCTCTACTCACAATTTTGTGGCTTCAAAAAGGATTTTTTGCTGGAGGTAACGCAGCATCGCGATGAATATTGTACCTTTAAGTTTAAAACAGAACTTGCTTTTGGGAGAACCCTAATTTACGGCAACCTAACGTTGAACTTTCATGCATACGGCACTACTCTCAAGGCAGCAACAATACTGTGCTTCTCTGGGCCGAATTCCGGTCCGCAATTGCGTCTCGACACGCTCTGCGGCGGCGCGCATTCGAGTCGGAAGAGTTTCCAGCGCCACAGCCGCCGATCTGTTGACTCTAGGTGGGTTTCAGAAACTGGAAAGTAAACGAAATTGGAGAAAACTGTATAAAAAAGCCATATCGAGTCGGCTTTGGCGCTGGAAACTCGACTGACTCCAGCACGTGCGGCCGCAAAGCGGGTCGAGACGCAATTGCGGACCGGAATTCGGCCCAGATAAGCACAATACATCACGATTGAAAGAGTCGTCGAATGTTCATTGTTGAGACCAACTTTTCTATGACAACCCAAAATCATCATCAGAACTTGTTTCCCAATCAATCATGGAGAAATGTTTGAAAATCCCCCCGTTCCACTCTTTACCGACTGATAGCGGCCTAGGCAGGTCTATTCTCCACGGAAACTTTCCCACCAATGTGTGAGGGAGTTGAAAAGTGCCGGAACACTAAAGAATCCAATGATAGCCGCGCGCGACTACCGCGACGCCGCGCGCGGCGCCCATGCACTTCTGTACACTCCGCTGCAACACGCCACGTTACCGTAACCACGTAGCGTTGACCGGTGTGTTACAGAGGCTTGTGGCCATCAGCGGAGAGAAAAGTAATCGGAAATGTTCCAACTATTATAAGTTAAGACGGGCCAACGCAATGGTATAAACGTGTGGATCGCGAAGTCACTTGACTGCAGAAGAGAACTCAGATATGAGATCCTCTTCGACGTAAACTAAATTTTAATTGAAGCACTTCGAATATTACAATGTGATATAGTTTCATTCACGATCGCGTCGATAGTGTAGATCAGGGATCAGTGGTGTTCCGGGTTTCGAAAAACCCATCTTTCGCGCGTTTGTAGCATTCCTAAAACCGCGAAAGACATCGGAGCGAGGGAACTAAGGGTCAATTGGAGTAGAAAAAGCCAATGAATAATTTTGGATGCTTCCGCGGTTTGCTCTCAGGAAATCGAACTCCCGCGCAGTTTTTTGGCGTCCCGCGCCCGATTCTCGGCAACAAAGGAAAAAGTTCAGTGTCGAGACCTGACTTTCAAATTCTAATTAATTCATTCCGCTCTTCTCTGGTAAATATGGGGAAATATAGCTACGGCAACAGCTATGATTTGCCAATGGCACGTAGTCTCACTGTAAATAACTTATGATACATGCTATTGTTCACACGACCACACGGTTGAGTAAGCCGTTGGGCCAATTTTCGGCTTAGCTACGACCCCCTAATGGCCAAAATTTTGTGGAAATTTATAGAATTTTTACGATCCCCACCCGAGATGAAACACTCCTTCAGCTTTTTTTTGAGTGATAAAGTTGGAAAAAACTCAAACTTGTATTGAGCTTAATATCTACTCGCCAATAACTTTGAATACATCTAGCGAGCTCTGTTACTAAAGCTACGGAAAGGAGAAAATTCCCTTTCTTCACCAAAGATTCCACGACACCCGCATACTTTCATTCTCTACGAAACTTTTTCAAAATTTTTTTGACCCCCCATTGTGTCGAGTCGCAACCCTGCACGACGAGCAAGGCGAAGGAATATGCGATGCGGCCGACAAGCACAGTCACATAATACCAGGGTATACCCGTGACCAAATTAGCAAAGCTGGGTACGATTACTCACAAAAAACGTCATCTATTTGTTGCTCTCTCGTGTCATATACAAGGTGAAGCCCTAGAAGTTCTCGAACCATTCCATGGACGAATACAGCATGCCGGGCGCCAACTTTGCTCAAGCACCTGAAAGCGATCGAATACTGTGTGTGACGACAGGAGGCGCTACCTTTTCCTAGAGGGGTGCCAGCCTGAGAAAGAACGATCAACCTATATATCTGATTTTTGTCGATTGGAAAACGATGTAGACAATTCAGAAGGGCCCTCGAACAGATCCTCATGCACTCCGCATCCGCGAACTCGGCCTTTGCCAGAAGGTCGCGCAGCGCTTGTCGAGATTCAACAATAGCATCCTGAAATGGCGGTATGGGCTACAATGTCCTGAAAGCGATTACAGGCTATAAAACGGCGAAATTCACATGGTTCTTACGTGTGCTGGTGCGGAGGTTAGAGACAGGGAGAGAGCGGAGGGCAGACGGAGGCCCAGGCGTCGCGCGCGCCGCTCGCCTCCTCGACTGATGCGAATTTCGACGTTTTATAGAGGGTAATCACCGGAGGCCGGCTGGCGCAGCGCGTGCAACGCAAATCTGCGGCGCGCGCGTCTGACACGATTGGAGCACGATTATACACTCCACCAAAATCCTATACAGGCGAAACGAGGCCTAGCTCTGCTTAATACACTACTGACGAGCCTCGGGAAGTGGAAATAATGCAATAAGTGGTATGAACACTAAATTTCACACTTCTCTAAGGTTAACAGGCGAAACTAGTCTCAGCTCTTCCTATTGCAGAAGCACCTCACTTTCAAATCCCATTACGATTGTACACATGTTTCATTCGGCTGTCTTAAACGTCGTAATAAATCAAATCGAATCAAATCAAACATCATTAATAGGGTAGGGTTGCACACGCAAGATGGAGTTTCGAGATGCAACTTTAAAATGGGGAGGACATTGATCCCGTATTCCATACTCAGAATCGGCTAAATGCAACAGAGATTTACAAGAGATTTGCAAAAGTGGACATTTTCATAGCTTTACCTAGAGAAAAGGGGTACACGGATGACAATTTCTAGGGCCTTCAAAAAATGTCTTGGATTAAGCTTAAAACTTGGTT
Organism: Aplectana chamaeleonis; assembly: GCA_029168955.1. Classification (NCBI taxonomy): domain Eukaryota; kingdom Metazoa; phylum Nematoda; class Chromadorea; order Rhabditida; family Cosmocercidae; genus Aplectana; species Aplectana chamaeleonis. The sequence goes on from JAPDOI010000890.1 coordinate 54,344, forward strand.
CTAGGGGTTATTTTGGGTGCTGATTACGAATCTGAGGCCCATTTGTCAATGTTTGATAATTCCATCTGATTTGGTCCGGAGATTCAAAATGGGGGAAATTTTGCTGCACAAACGCGACTTCTGACGATTTCGAGAATGCTACGATCAAATCGCCTTAAAACTTGTACATAGGGGTTTTCAATAAATTACGGTAGGTTACGGTGGGTATACGGTAGCTTTGTAAAAGTCTCAGAATTGTCTGAAAATTTCACTGTGGATGTTAGTTGGGACGCTGAACGCGAGGAACAGATCCCAGATTCCGGTTCACCGCCATAAATAACCCACAGTTGAAATTTTAGAGCCGAATCCGAATTTTTTCTGGACACCCCCAGAAATTCCCTGATGAGTGATGGACCACCATGAACTTTTTGTGACGCAATGAAAATGCCATTTTTGAAATCCCCGCGGCCATTCGGAAAATTCGGGAGCGCCCGAAGAGGCACTCTCGGGTGGGCGTGTCCCAGTTGGGGGGCCGACTCCGCCCCTCGTCGCTGACGAGATTGCCTCCAGAGTGCCTGTTTCACGAGTGCTTCGATTTTATTGCGTCCTCACTGTATTTCTACACTATTCACCTGTATTCCACTGAACTGCAAGGTACTAGATGCTGATAAACAGTTGTATTCAACCCCAATAGCAATCCTCCCGATAAACGTTGATCCCAAATGCATTGGTTTGCTAAATCATGAGAGTTTTCATGTTTCTTTGTTAACATGAAACTTTTCTTGACCAGCAATATGATGCTATACGTTTCCTTTTTTCTCCGCAATGGTAATTTTATGAAAAAGGTGAGTCCTTTTCTCGATTTTCCTTCTCTTTTTTTATTTAGAAGATACAAATATTTAATGAATCATGATAAGATCCCTATTCGCGTATTGCAGTAACTCTAAATGTTGCTTACGCTTTAAATCACTTCACTTTCCAATACGCGGCCCCGGAGAAAAATATTTTTTAAAAAACACTCAAGTGTTATTTGTTTCCTCCATTCCTTGATTTACATTTGACTTTATCTATTCCAGTTATCCTGCCCCTATGAAAAGATTTTCGAAGCCTCTTGGCAACTTTTTATTCCCATGTAAATTAACCGTTACTGAAAAAAATCATAGATATGCCTTATGCTGGTGAAATATTTTCAACGAATTTCCTAAATTATTCAAGTGTTTGCTGATTCCTCGTTAGCATTTTTAGTCACCAATAGAAAAAAAGTCGGACGAGTTTTTAAAAATCAATTCTGTGCTAGTTTTATTAGGCAGTAACTTTTCTAAAGATCTTTACATATAACTCGGACCTATTTTCAAAACTTCTGCTTGATCAGATCAATTCCTAGCCTGTCTGATAAAGTTGCTATTGTAATATGAAAACTGTCTGTGATTTATGAATTCGGAATTTTTCAAGCAAAAGCGTAGGTGAATAGTCACATGGAATCAGAAAGAGGAGTTCGTTCTAAATTTGACGTCTACTCCCATTTTTTATGATTTTTAGCGATCATGAAAAGCGCATCTGATTTTCAGGCAAAATGAAATGATTTTTTTTATTTCTTGAAGTTTGTTTCTACCTTATTTCATTTTTTAATTTGTATTTAATATTCATTTTCACTATGAAAATTTTATTCTAAAACGAGACGAACGCTTGAAAAAGGAGAAGAAGGAGATAGTTTTGATATTTATTAACAATTTTTATTCTTAATTACACTGTTTTCAGTTATGCCTATTTCAATTCCGTATATATTCTCAGCCTTCACCATTCAATCTAATATTTTCGGCACATATGGGTCGATATCGCCTCTCCTAGACCGCTTTTGATCTGCATAGCCAGTGGACATAACAGATCCGAAGACAATCGACCCAGGATCGTAAACATGTCCCAATGGCATTTGCTAATGGCCATGCGGACGGCAGGGTCGGAGGAGTGAAAGATATGTAGGTATCGGCTGATGTCAACGAGGAATTATTAGTTTGAATCCATAGGCTCAGACCATGTTTAAGAAGAAAGACGTTATTTCTCTTTCAGCGAATGACAGAAATCAGTCATAGAAGGTAACGAGATTTTTTGTTGCTGAAGGAAAATTCAATTGTTTAAAAACTAAAATTGAATTGGACATCAATGAATAAAAAAACATGAAAAAGCAAAGCGACGGCACAAAAATTCGAGATTCTCTTCGCTGAAGTTGTTTTTGTTTTTTAAAGCATTTTTTGCATTTTCTGGTGTAGAAAACATGCTGTTTAATGTTCAAAAAATTCTATCTGATAATGTGACAATTTTATTGAACAGTAAAGTTAAAATCTCGTCACCGTTTTTTAACATCGTTCGAAACCTTAAAGGCAGTGTCCACGATAAAAACCATGTCTGATTTTTTGGTGGAGATCGGCAGCTGCGGGGTCAGCGGAATCCTAACGTTGAAAAAACTGAGAAAAATGAGCTCGGAACGGTCCCCTACGGCCCCAAAGTTGGACACCCATCAGCTCGTCACCCCCAGATGCACTTTCCACCCCCACCGACGTGAACAAATGAATGCTCGAGATTGTGAGATGAGCGATAATTTCCAATCAAGAGCCCCGTTCTTCCCTTCATTGTCAACTTCTCTCTCTACTCAGTTCAGCTCGCATACATCGGCTGCAAAAGACGGAAGTTACAAGCCTCGGACAACTCGTCCACCATGTTTCCTTAGCTCAATATTTGAGGGACCATAACTCCGTTCCCAGAAGGTCTTGTACGATTTCAGAGATATCATTGGAATCAGCATGAGGCCGTTTTCAAGATAGGCTAAAAAACAGAAGAACGATTTTCATCGTGGACACTGCTTTTAAGTAGTAAAAAAATTGTCAAGAACGCCCGTAATTCGTAAATCGTTAACCGTAATTCGTTTGGAAAAAAAGAAAAACGATTTCTATCGAGAACAATGCCTTTAATAAATTTTTAACATAAATCTCTGGTTCTTCAGAAAAATTAGTTAAGAATTTGCTTTTTCCCTAAAACCATTTGGGGAGTAATCCTATGACTGAAAATGTTGATTCCGCTTCAGCAAGTACTCGCTAATATTACTAAAAAAACTGTGCAATAAATTACTTCACATACGAGGGGTGCGAGGTAGTGCTACAAAATTAAAAAATTGTGCGAAGTGGAAGTGGAAAAAATTACGAATTTGTGTCCAGCTTCGGCTTTCCACTTTATAAGCTACAAAAGCGAGCTTGAAAAGTGAATTTATCGAACCCACCCGACAATTATGAGTTTAAGAAAAAAATTGTATCAGTGGCTTTGGAAAATTCTCAATTTTTTTCACTCCTTGAAATTAAGGTTGTACCCAAATTTGAAATTTCGCTAATCAAATTGCTCCACTATGGAGAATAGATTGCATTTACATTTTACAAAATTTGAGCTCGACCACCTTGCATGAGTTACTCAAGGCTTCATAAACACATTTTTTAAAATTATGAACAAATAAAAAAAATAATTGGAAGCCAGACCCATATTCAGATCCAGTAGTTCGTAGTAGAAATGGGGTTAACGTATTAATATAATGGTATTGCTGGTCAAGAAAGGTTTCATGTTGACATGTAAACATGAAAACGCTCATGAGTTAGCAAACCAATGCATTTGGGATCAGCGTTTATCGAAAGGGTTGTCATTGGGGTTGAATAGAATTGTTTATCAGCAGCATAGTAGCTCACGAATCAGTGGAATACAGACGAATGCAGTGAGGAAGTAATCAAATCGAAGCACTCGTGAAAAAGGCACTCCGGAGGAAATCTCGTCCGCGCCGAGGGGCGGAGTCGCCCCCCCTCTGGCTCCGCCCACAGCAGAGTGCCTGTTGTCTACCCCCCGGAAAATTCAAGCACGGGTCATTTATTTAAGGTCACAGACCTACAGCAAGGACAACATGATTTTCCAAATTGCCACCGGTAGGTGGCAAATCTCCCTTGGAACAGAACCCACAAGACCAATCTTAACAGCTGTTGAAAAGTAGTCTATTGCTCCACTGCTGTACCTGATTTATCTTCTTGAGACGATTCCTCAGAGTCAAGTAGTAGAATATGTGAAAGGCATTAAGCGACTATGGAATATTGAATGTTTTCTAATGGATTCATGCTATTTCTAATGCAGTTAGGCTTAGCCTACCGTCGAAAACCTCGAAAGTTACGAGTAATACCGAAGCTTTGAAGGGTGAGGGGTGTAGTTCGCGAGGTTTTGCTCTGCAGAAATGTTTCTCAAATCCATCAGTCATGTCGATTCCGCTAGGTTCTCCAAGTTTGATGTTGTTACTAGCGTGATTTATTCATAAGAAATCCGATCTCATATATCTTTTTCAAAGGATGAAATGGATCGAACTTAAGACGGACTGTAATGATGGAGATGACTAATTAGACTTTCTGCTAAGTAGTAGGTTAAAATAATCCTCTGTAGTCCTAGGTCTGATTAATGACGGTTTTTTCCTTGCATGAGTGGAATCACTTACTTGGGAATTGGAAAAAGATGTTCTTCCCAAACCAGTTTAAAGGATGTTGTTAATGGTCTGTTCTATACACTTTGAGCTTCTCATATGTTGTTGAGATTGGTCTCGTGGATTATCTTAGTGACGTTGCTTCTGTAATAGGAAGAGTTGAGACTAGTTTCGCCTCTTAACCTTAGAGAAGTGTGATATTTTATGTTCATACCACATATTGTATTATTTTTACTTCTCAAGGTTTGTCAGTAGGGTATTAAGAAGAGCTAGGCCTCGCTTCCCCTGTACATCACATTCTCTCGCCTGGACAGGATTTTGGTTGAGTGTATAATCGTGCTCCAATCGCGTTAGACGCGCGCGCCGCAGATTTGCGTCGCATGCGCTGCGCCAGCCGGCCTCCGGTGGTTAATCACTTTCCAATGTCCTTAAGGCGTCGGCATAGTGGAAAGTCTGCGAGCGAGCGAGCGAATGTGGGCGTAGCCTTGAAAATTCTGCTGCGTAGTCGCAGGCATCCCCGCAGAGTGTGATTTGGATTAGAGCGCGAATGTTGATCGATTGGAGCGCGGAAGTCAATCTTTTATTTTCGTCTCGTTATTTCGCAGGATGGGCCGCAGCTGTCTGAAATCTGATAACGCTGACTGATAACGCTATCACGCATATGATAACAGCAAAAATATTCATTTCCATAGATTAACCATTTCATTTTCTCCAATGCCCCCTACCCCCCACTACTCTTGTACCTTGATCACAAAAAAATTTAGATTCCACATTTTCAAGATTCAAAAGGGGCTTCACAAAAATTCAATCCGGCAGGACTCGCAGATATTGCACATTATCCAACTTATCGTCTTTAAAATTACTGTCTACTGATGCGCCAGAAATTTGAAAAGTGAAACGAGCTCGGCACAACATGACGAGGTTAGTCTACTAAAATACTAGGGGTGTGTTTCAAGAAGGTTTCCATGGGCGGAAAATTTGTGTGAAAATCAAACGCAAGACAATGAAATGAGATCTGATGAAGAATTAAGCTCCACTGAGATGCCTGCTAACGGGATATTTAACAAATGATAGACTGAAATTTATCCATATCCATTTCATGAGGCCTCAAATACCATCATTAAATACTATGGTTGGTATAAAATCTTGGAACGCACCTCAGAAAAGAAACTGAAGCTGAAACTAGGTGCAAAACTAGTTGGGGGGGGGCACTCAGGATTTACCCATAGAAATGAAAAGATTAATCCATGAAAATGAAAAATTCTTTCGTTATTAGATATTTGATAGCGTTGTCATTCGTAATTTCCTAAAAAAAATGCATGAAATTAGATCGATTTCTGAGATCAGTATCATCCATTTCTCCTTTAATCCTGAGTGCCAACCCCCAAAATAGTTTAGCACTCTGAAAATATAGCAGAAAGAAGGAATGAGAACAAGGGAGAGAGAAAGGGGTCGAAATCGTGAACATTTAAATAGAGGATGGTAATGGAGCACAAGTATTAGCAATGGAGCGCGGAACTTTGCAGCAACTCGCAGAATCGCTTGAAAATCACAATCGTCTCGCAATTTCGCAGCGAGCTTCGCCGCGAAATTGCGATTTCCGCGACGGGCAAGACACTCTGCGCCGCACCCCCCTCCGTCGCAGCCTATGCGGTGCGGTCGCGTGCGCGGTCGAACTGCGTAGTGCTCCCCACCCTTCATCATTTCTCGCAAACTCGCTCGCTCGCAGATTTTCCACTCTGCCGACGCCTTTAATCCACTCAAAATGAAGTCAGATCATTAAAAATAATCTTCAGATTGCGTCAAAGGTTAGAATTAGTAAGACAAAACACCTACATTCGGCACACTTTGACAGGTATACCCTGTCCCAAACGAGATGGCAAGCGTAAAGTCCAAAGAAGCAACGCGCCGCCCTCTGACATTTTCGTATTTTCCAACGTCGCCGTCGCGACACTTCATTTTCTTACATACTCCATTGCTCTTTTGCGTTCTTTTCTCTCGAAATGCTCGTGATATTCACTCTCGATACATATTTTCTTCTTTACGTGGCAGGGAAAGTTTTACAGGATATGGATAACAGGTCGGAGCGCACAAAGTCGTCTAACTCGCCGATTTCACCGTTTACTCGATACAACCAAGCTGTTTTAGCTTGTGCGAGGCCATTATTTCACTTGATGGTTTGGTTGGAGTCTCTATAGTGTCCCGTACAACTTTAACATTGATCCAGGTGCTTCAGCTCGCTGATGATGTCAGAGACGCAGAGGGCAGCGCGCTGCTTCTTTGGACTCTACGCTTGCCATCTCGTTTGGGACAGGGTATATAGAATATATAGGATAGAAGTGAGTATGGTGCCGAAACCACGGCACACTAATGAGCATTACAGGATAAAGGATTAGCATTTTAGAACAAAATTAAAAGCAGCATATTTCAAGTACATATCTGTACTCTATTCACTTCCCGAAATTCGGCTCAGAAAGAGCCCGCAAACAAAATGACTGATAATAAAGTTAAAGCGTATTTACTAAGTACCCTATTCTCGGGCAATACGATAAACCTTGTTTCTAACACCCTATCCGTGCTTACATAGTTGCCTCACAGCGAAACGCCGGCAGCACACACGCTCGTGACGTACACCATTGATTTCCCCCATATTGATCGATGACACAGCCACTGGCAGAAGAAATTACGCACGGACTCTCCCATACATGGAAGAGCCTCGCTTCCTTATACCGCTCTATTCTCGATGGCTTTCTCTGACATTCCCATCAAGGCAGTGCAAGCAGTGGAATTGTCGAAATACAATTGTTGATGGCGGGACTTCAATTGGTCTACCGCGCCGCCGCCCAAATCGCTCATCTGGGATTTCCAGAGAAAGCCTGCCTGTTCCCAGAAAAAAGTACAGTCGGCCCGGATCGTACTGATACTTTGCGTTCCCTATTGAAAGTTGGCACAGACTGGTTGCCCAGGGTTGAGCAGGGCGTTGTGGCGATTTTTGTCGCGGCGACGACCCCCACATTCAGGGTCAAGCTCACGGTGGTCCGCGAACCACCGTGGGAACGAGGGGGGGTCGTTTTTTTTTGGGAAAACTTGAATTTTTTTTGGGGGGATCGTTTTTTTAACCCATCTAAAATAATGTCTGTATCGCTGAAAAATCGAATCTTGAGGTGAAATTGTCTAGGGCCATGATTATTTACCATGGATTAAACATTATCGATGGAACAAGAGCGGTTTGAAATGAAAAATGGAGTAAATCATCAAACGTGTACTAGCTCAACATTACCTCTTCTACAAGATTTATAATAGACATTACTTCGTGGTTTTCTAGCGAAATCCGATGAAAGCGGAGACTATTTTTATTGCGTCGGAAGTCATTAGGCCACGACTGCAAACTTCGTGCAGAACTGGCAATGGTAGCGTAGAAGGTTTTTAACTATGGCACTGCATCCTATATAGCACAGTACTTCTGGTGTAAGGCGATTGAGTTCGTCATCGAATCTTGGTGTACTGTATGATCTGCATCTTGTTCGCGTCACCTATATATTTGGGCTAACCTCTGGTGTTTAACTAGGCGTTTGCAGGTTTATACATTTTGAAGTCTTCGAAACTCGCTATTTCACAATGTATCATCTCCAGCAGTATACGACGACACAAAGCATAGGGGAAGTCCTCCTGCTTTCTGCGTTAGGGCCATCTCTTGGGGACATATACCCTTGATTGGTATAGCTGGAGCAGAACTCGCTGGAGCAGATGTGGGCGCTAGCCAGAGCAACAGATGTACCTTCCAGTTGTGTGATGATGTTGTACTCGACACGAGGTTGATAGTAGTTATTTATGACTTACGTTTCGGAGCAACCTCCTTCTTCAGAGCCTGAAAAGATCAAATCGCTCCAGCCGCGAAGCGGCTGGAGAGGTTTGGTTTTGCCTGGCACTTGTGATCACTTATATTTTGGTAAAGTAGTTAATAAAACCTGTAAAACAAATTTTCTAGAGATTTCCTTCTGGATATAAGTGAGAGAGTCTAGAAGACACCCGCTGACAAAATTTGAGCCAAATCGATTGAAAATTAACAAAGTTAGATCGGCGGAAGCTTAGCTAAAATTCGCGTTTTTTCTTGTAACGCGTCCCTCGTGTCCTGTTCCTCGTTCCTCGTTCCTGCCACTAGCCACTGCCAGTGGTCGCAGGCGATCAGTACATAGGGCATCTGATGACGTCATCAGGGTGTCATGTAGAGTACATAGGGCATCTGATGACGTCATCAGGGTGTCATGTAAAGTACATAGGGCATCTGATGACGTCATCAGGGTGTCATGTAAAGTACATAGGGCATCTGATGACGTCATCAGGGTGTCATGTAAAGTACATAGGGCATCTGATGACGTCATCAGGGTGTCATGTAGAGTACATAGGGCATCTGATGACGTCATCAGGGTGTCATGTAAAGTACATAGGGCATCTGATGACGTCATCAGGGTGTCATGTAGAGTACATAGGGCATCTGATGACGTCATCAGGGTGTCATGTAAAGTACATAGGGCATCTGATGACGTCATCAGGGTGTCATGTAGAGTACATAGGGCATCTGATGACGTCATCAGGGTGTCATGTAAAGTACATAGGGCATCTGATGACGTCATCAGGATGTCATGTGAAGTACATAGGGCATCTGATGACGTCACCGGGATGTCATGTAAAGTACATAGGGCATCTGATGACGTCACCGGGATGTCATGTAAAGTACATAGGGCATCTGATGACGTCATCAGGGTGTCATGTAAAGTACATAGGGCATCTGATGACGTCATCGGGATGTCATGTAAAGTAGATAGGGCATCTGATGACGTCATCGGGATGTCATGTAAAGTACATAGGGCATCTGATGACGTCATCGGGATGTCATGTAAAGTACATAGGGCATCTGATGACGTCATCGGGATGTCATGTAAAGTACATAGGGCATCTGATGACGTCATCGGGATGTCATGTAAAGTACATAGGGCATCTGATGACGTCATCAGGATGTCATGTGAAGTACATAGGGCATCTGATGACGTCATCAGGGTGTCATGTAAAGTACATAGGGCATCTGATGACGTCATCAGGGTGTCATGTAGAGTACATAGGGCATCTGATGACGTCATCAGGGTGTCATGTAGAGTACATAGGGCATCTGATGACGTCATCAGGGTGTCATGTAAAGTACATAGGGCATCTGATGACGTCATCAGGGTGTCATGTAAAGTACATAGGGCATCTGATGACGTCATCAGGGTGTCATGTAAAGTACATAGGGCATCTGATGACGTCATCAGGATGTCATGTAAAGTACATAGGGCATCTGATGACGTCATCAGGATGTCATGTAAAGTACATAGGGCATCTGATGACGTCATCAGGATGTCATGTAAAGTACATAGGGCATCTGATGACGTCATCGGGATGTCATGTAAAGTACATAGGGCATCTGATGACGTCATCGGGATGTCATGTAAAGTACATAGGGCATCTGATGACGTCATCAGGATGTCATGTAAAGTACATAGGGCATCTGATGACGTTATCGGGATGTCATGTAAAGTACATAGGGCATCTGATGACGTCATCGGGATGTCATGTAAAGTACATAGGGCATCTGATGACGTCATCAGGATGTCATGTAAAGTACATAGGGCATCTGATGACGTCATCGGGATGTCATGTAAAGTACATAGGGCATCTGATGACGTCATCAGGGTGTCATGTAAAGTACACAGGGCATCTGATGACGTCATCAGGACGTCGTGCCAAGGTCGTGCCAAGTGCATAAAGCATCTGGCGACGTCATCAGGACGTCGTGCCAAGGTGGTGCCAAGTGCATAGGGTATCTTCTGACATCATCAGGACGTCGTGGAAAGTGAGTAGCGCTTCATTTGTAGCGTGCGCAACAAGTTTGTTGCTTACGGATTATTATAGCAATCCATGCTATTCGAAAAATATTGAAGAATTTTCAGGGATATTACTTCGTAATATCAATAAAAAGTGAACAATTCTATCAAAAAGGGGTCTTCCAAGCAAAAGAGGTTTGGTGTGCGTCAGAAACGTTCCAACAAAAAGGGAACAATAGTTAAGTTGAATGAGGAGAGTCTACAAAAAGTGAACAATATTCTATCAAAAAAGGGTTTTCCAAGCAAAAGAGGTTTGGTTGGCGTCAGAAACGTTCCAACGAAAACGGAACAATAGGTAAGTAGAATGAGGAGAGTCTACAAAAAGTGAACAATATTTTCTGAGACTGATTTTCCTGGCCGATAATTCTTAACAGTAAAAACAAACCGTTGCGGTGTTCTACACGGAAGCCCTCTGTGGTTCCAAAAATGGTCTTGACTACACGAGAACCGTTAAAAAGTATGTGCATGTAAACCTAATACTTACCATCAGAATAGAAGATGATGCCAAAAACACAGACGGACGGTTAGCTCCAGTTGCTACGAGAAGCGAAACCAAAGTGCAGCATCTAATGAGAATATTTTCTTATATTCTCGTCAACGAATAGAAGTCCATTCTTGGAAACCATTGATCTCATCCTCTAGAAGTACCACAACGGTTTGTTTTTGCTGTTAAGAAGTATCGGCCAAGAAAATCAGTCTCAGAAAATATTGTTCACTTTTTGTAGACTCTCCTCCTTCTACTTACCTATTGTTCCGTTTTCGTTGGAACGTTTCTGACGCCAACCGAACCTCTTTTGCTTGGAAAACCCTTTTTTGGTAGAATTAAGAACTGCGTTTACCCGGCCAAACATCGCCTAAACTCCACTAAAATCGAGAAACTATTTTCTGTCACGTAGGTAAGAGAGGAAAACAGAGAATATACCGCACCTAGCCAAGAACTCGCTAGTGATCAGAGCAGCGTAGAACGTCGATGAAGGAAAACGCCGTAGACCACCCTTTGAGATGTTAGAAGGCGAGTCTTACGTATGGCCTGAGCTCCCGGGTTATATAGAGACCTTCTCCCTTCCGGTTAATTTGCGGATCATGAGCCTGTATGAAAAATGCCTCCAAGGTTTTTCGCGCCGCGGTGTCAGTCTCTCGGGCCATTATCTCGACCTTGATATCAAAGTTGTCGCCATTATGCACAACGACCCGATGCGCCCCAAGCACTGTAGCTTCCCGCTGCCTCTCCTTACCGACCAGGTGTTCTTTGATCCTGACATGCAGGGGCCGCGATGTTTCCCCGATGTATTTTCTGCCGCACAGCTGACAAGAGATCAAATAGACCACACCGCAAGCAGTGCAGTCTCCATTCTTGCCAGCCGGGCAAATCACACAATCGGGTGTGGTACAAATGCGGTCATAAAGACGATTACGAACCAGACAAGTTTTCAGGTTGTTTGGAGGAATGTCCACTAAGATCACGAAGTCATCCAGTCCCGTCTTTTTCAGACATTTTCTGATCGCAGCACTCAGTTCGTCGGAGATAAACGGCATTTTGAAGGGAATTTTACCTTCAATTGGACTCTCCTGGTTTTCAGGATGCGAAACAAGGTTTCTGCGCCTGCGCGAATCAAATCCTCTGGAATATCCATTCAGATCGGCTATTTCGCGTGCCCTTTCAATGGATTCCATCTTCTCCTCCTCTGCGGTACACACGCTACTGGCTGTTCGAAACATGTTACTTAAAACAGCTCTTTTTGTCTGAGATGGATGTGCGGACCGGAAATGTACAATTATATTTTTACTTTGAGGTTTCCGGTACCATTTTGTAACATGTCCTCCATCACGTAAGTGGACCTGGACATTCAGAAAAAGGTAGCCAATTTTCAAACAGGCGTTTCTTCTGGTGAACTTTATGTTGTCCGATTGAGAGTTCAGAAGGTCAAAGCACTGATCCATCTCTTCTTGTGTGTGGCAGACGATGAAACAGTCATCGATGTACCTACAATACACCATGGGGAGGCGGGCCAGTACCGGAGTTTCAATTCTCCCCATAAAGGCGATCGCGAGAGTGGGTGCTAGCCGCTGTCCCATAGCAAGACCTCTGACCTGCTTGAAATAGCGGCCTGACCACCTGAAAACATGGTGTATTGTAGGTACATCGATGACTGTTTCATCGTCTGCCACACACAAGAAGAGATGGATCAGTGCTTTGACCTTCTGAACTCTCAATCGGACAACATAAAGTTCACCAGGGAAACGCCTGTTGAAAATTGGCTACCTTTTCTGAATGTCCAGGTCCACTTACGTGATGGAGGACATGTTACAAAATGGTACCGGAAACCTCAAAGTAAAAATATAATTGTACATTTCCGGTCCGCACATCCATCTCAGACAAAAGAAGCTGTTTTAAGTAACATGTTTCGAACAGCCAGTAGCGTGTGTACCGGAGAGGAGGAGAAGATGGAATCCATTGAAAGGGCACGCGAAATAGCCGATCTGAATGGATATTCCAGAGGATTTGATTCGCGCAGGCGCAGAAACCTTGTCTCGCATCCTGAAAACCAGGAGAGTCCAATTGAAGGTAAAATTCCCTTCAAAATGCCGTTTATCTCCGACGAACTGAGTGCTGCGATCAGAAAATGTCTGAAAAAGACGGGACTGGATGACTCCGTGATCTTGGTGGACATTCCTCCAAACAACCTGAAAACTTGTCTGGTTCGTAATCGTCTTTATGACCGCATTTGTACCACACCCGATTGTGTGATTTTCCCGGCTGGCAGGAATGGAGACTGCACTGCTTGCGGTGTGGTCTATTTGATCTCTTGTCAGCTGTGCTGGGGAAAATACATCGGGAAACATCGCGGCCCCTGCATGTCAGATCAAAGAACACCTGGTCGGTAAGGAGAGGCAGCGGGAAGCTACAGTGCTTGGGGCGCATCGGGTCGTTGTGCATAATGGCGACAACTTTGATATCAAGGTCGAGATAATGGCCCGAGAGACTGACACCGCGGCGCGAAAAACCTTGGAGGCATTTTTCATACAGGCTAATGATCCGTTAACCGGAAGGGAGAAGGTCTCTATATAACCCGGGAGCTCAGGCCATACGTAAGACTCGCCTTCTAACATCTCAAAGGGTGGTCTACGGCGTTTTCCTTCATCGACGTTCTACGCTGCTCTGATCACTAGCGAGTTCTTGGCTAGGTGCGGTATATTCTCTGTTTTCCTCTCTTACCTACGTGACAGAAAATAGTTTCTCGATTTTAGTGGAGTTTAGGCGATGTTTGGCCGGGTAAACGCAGTTCTTATTTGATCTTTTCAGGCTCTGAAGAAGGAGGTTGCTCCGAAACGTAAGCCATAAATAACTACTATCAACCTCGTGTCGAGTACAACATCATCACACAACTGGAATATCATTATGCCGAGGTTTATGGAGAGTCGCACTTGGAGATGTACCTTCGTTATACACCTTACCCAAGCTGGATAGCTAAGAGCTTCGATCAGGGGTGTGCGGCAATTGCCGTTTGTCGGCCATTTTTGGGGTATGCCGTTGCCGTTTGCCGAAATTTTCGTCCAAAACGGCAAATTTTCGGCAAAAATACGTTAAAACAGAAGGATTTTCCCTTAAGGCAGTTTTTGTATTGGTCAGCAATTCGAAGCTGCTACAAATAATTATTTTGACTACTTCCAGCTGATGTGATGTGTAATTGTACCCATTAAATTGGTAACTGATGAGAATATAAACTCTCCTATAAACTCTTGACAAAATAATCAGAGAAGTTAGTTCAAGTTCTAAGTTGTTTATGAGCCTCCGAATGTCTTTTTTCAATTATCAAACTCCTAACCACTTAGAAATGCTAAATTTGCAAAAAAAACCTTTTCCGGAAGCATTCAGATTCCTGCAAGTTCCAAGATTACAAAACCAAGCGCTATCAAAGTTGTAGCGTAAAAGCAGCTATTTAAAGGCCGTGTTCACGGTGATTTTTGATTTTGAAAATAATTGCTGATTTGATTGCTTAGCCCCGGGTACAACTGAAATGACGAAGAAGTCGAGAAAAACGCACCAGAAGAGCACGAAATCCTCAAATCTCACAAATCTCAAGTCTCACAGGAACTGTTCGTTGCGACAATGAAATCTTTTGTGGAACCGTCTTTTGCAATTCTCTACTCTCTGTCGCTTCGTACGCTTCGTACTTTCCTTCAGACCCTTACTAATACTGTTTTGCCCAAAAAATTCTTCCGTTTTTCATTAGCCCCATTTTTTATCGGTGACAACCACCGTGAACATGTTCATCCAATCGGACGACTAGTCCAGGCCAGAGAATAATGTCACTGAAATACGGCGTTTTAGTGCGTTTCTCGCTGATTCCTCGTAATTTTGGTAACACTTGTTTGCCAACGCATTGTTTTGAGTGGAAAACTCGGGAACGAAAATCGTCATGATACAAACCGGTTGAGAACTCGTATAGATCGGTCCGCCTATAGTCTGCTGGTGGGCTGATGGTCATTATTGGGGCAGGAAGTTGATAAAATCTGCAAACACTTTGTCCGGCTTTTTTTTAAATTTAATAGTGTTCACAGCGGTCATTAGAGGCAAGGTTCAATAATATTTTCGATTTCGAAATTCATAGCTGAAACGAAGAGTTGACTCAGTGGCAGAGCTGAGTTTGTTAAAGGCAGTGTTCACGATAAAAAACGTTTTTCTGCTTTTCCGCCTATCTTGAAGACGGTCCCATGCTGATTCCAATGATGTTTTTGGAATCGTACAAGACCCTCTGGGAACGGAGTTATGGTCCCTCAAAGATTGAGCTAAGGAAACATGGTGGACGAGTTGTCCGAGGCTTGTAACTTTCGTCTTTTGCAGCCGATGTATGCGAGCTGACCTGAGTAAAGAGAGAAGTTGAGAATGAAGGGAAGAACGGGGCTATTAATCGGAAACCATCGCTCATCTCACAATCTCGAGCATTCATTTGTTCACGTCGGTGGGCGTGGAAGGTGCATCTGGGTGTGACGAGCTGACGGGTGTCCAACTTTGGGGCCGTAAGGGACCGTTCCAAGCTCAATTTCCTTAGTTTTTTCAACGTTAGTGTTGCGCTAGGTCCTGCAGCTGCCGATCTCCACCAAAAAATCACCCCCGAAACTTGAACGTGGTGTGCTCGCCCCACCCACTTCCTCTGTAGCCACAGGGGAAGTGGGTGGTACGAACACACCACATTCAAATTTGGGGCCGTTTAGAGCGACTTATTGCTCGCTTTTAGCCGACATTGTTGTCATAATAAGCCTCGTGCCGGCTTGTAGACCGAATACACAGAAATGGAAGCGCCCGAGAGCAGTCCGGCTGTCTAAACGCACTGCACGCGGCGCTCCAGCGGCCGCGTGAGCACAGCGGCTTTCCGTCGCGCGCGTCGCATGTAACAGTCGAATTATCACCAGATTCCCTCACTCTGTGCAATCGATCAACGAGCCCTTCGGAGCTCTTGATTTCCAGTGGAAATTCGAAATTTGTTTTTTTTGTGAACACTGCATACAACTAGACTAATCTCACTCCACTCCTGTAGCCTCACAAGTGAAACCATATCAAGTGAGCGACGAAGAGAACCCTGAGCAGGGCTTGCGACCGGTCGCAACGGGGGTCGTGAAAACTTCGAAAATTTTTCAAAAAAAAATGGAATTTTTTTTTGGGGGGGGAGGGGTTCGTGAAACTTTCGGAGAATGTGGCATCGGTACCATCTCTCCTTTTCAGGGAGGGGATTCGTAGAAATCTTGGTCATGAAACTTTTTTCACCCTACAGGGGTTCGTAAAAATTTAGGTCACCAGGGGGGGTTGTGAAATTTCAGTCACCGTTCGCAACAGCCTGCTCAAGCCTGACCCTGAGTGTACTACTTGTTTTGTTTTGTTTATTACGTCACTTAAAGGCAGTGTTCACGATAATCTTCAATTCTGAGATCATTCGCTATATTGATTAAGTGGCCCCCGGGTAGAACTGAAATAACGAAGAAATCGAGAAAAACGCACCAGAAGGACACGAAATCCTTTACTCTCAACCCACCTTTTTACTCTCACTGGAACTGTTCGTAGTGACGATGAAATCCTTTGTGGATCAGTCCCTTGCGATTCTCTGCTCTCTACTGCTCCGTCCCTTCCTTCGGACCCTAACTAATACTGTTCGGCCCAAAATATTTTTTTCAATTTTGATTAGCCCCATTTCTTACCGGTGACAACCACCGTGAACATGTTCAACCAGTCGGACAACTATTCCAGGCCAGAGAATAAGGTCACTGAAATAAGACGTTTCAGGGCGTTTGAAGCAGTTTTTTCGTAATTTTTGTAACACTTGCTGGCCAACGCATTGTTTTGTGTGGAAAACTCGTTAACGAAAATCATCGTGAACACTGCCTTTAAGGCAAACGTCATATACACATAAATATACACGTAAACATACATAAATAGAAGCAATAGGAGTACAGTAATAGCTAGACGAATAGGTGCAATGATAGATGTTTTCCGAGACATGAATGGGGAAAAAAAGAAGTTTACGGCATACTACGGCTTCAATAACTTGGCGGCGAATTTGCGTTTGAAACGTTTGAGTGTGAGCGGCGATGTCTCGCATTTCGTGAGCTTCAAGTATATCGAGCCTGCGCGGTTTGTAAAGAATCTAGATCGCAAGGTTTTGGCCCTTTTAAAGGTGATCTTATTTCTCCCACCACGAGTAATCGATGGAAGCCAGGTAAAAAAGCTATTCAATTTTACTTTAATTACTCAATTGAGAATCTTGTGCACCATGCATACGTCAAACAGTGACCGTCGGGTTTCTAATGAGGAAATGCCAAGACACACATTCCTCCTCTGCGCACTAGGCATTGTATAGTATGTCGCCATTCCAGTTCTAATAAAAATCTTCTGAGAGAAGTTATTTTGTATTTTCTCCAGAAGCTCTATATCTTTCTTCTGAGATGGATTGAGAACGGAGGTTCCCGACTCAACCAGCGATCGAATGTAGGTGGTGTAAGCTAGAAGGAGAGTCTCCTTATTCCTAGTAGCTAATCCTCCCGAAATTCGGAATGTTCTCCCCATGGCGTTTTTTGATATTGTAGCCCAATGTTCTGAAAAATCAAGTTTGTCATTGAGAGTAAATCCGAGATCCTTCACTTTGTTAGCGCGAACAATTGGTGACCCTTTGATATTGTAAACATTGTTTTCAGAAGATCCGATTCTCATGCGTACACTTTTTATTGGCGGTAAGACTAACTGCCATTCTTTGCACCAAAGTGTCATTCTGTCTATTGCACACTGTACCAGAGCAATGTCCATCAATGAAGATACTTCCCTATAGATTTTAACATCGTCTGCATAGATTTTAAATTTAGTTCCATCCATCTGTAATTGGGATGGAAAGTCTGCTATGTAAACGATGAATAAAAGTGGAGATAAGACACTTCCTGAGGTACGCCGCTCAGAGATGGGGAAGCAGAGAAACTTTTCCAACTCGGACTTGGAATGTTCGTCCTTTAAGGAAATTCGAGATCCATTGGCCCACAGTAGGGTGGAACTTCAATAATATGAATTTATGAATTAATTTTTCATGACTTACACGATCGAATGCTTTCTGGAAGTCAAAATATATGTCACAACTACGCTTTTCATCTAGCATCAGGGTCCAATCATTCAAACTTTCAAGCAGGTTGGATTCTGTTGATCTCCCCTTTTGTCCCATGTTGTTACTCTTGCTGGTGGGATTATAGAATTTCGTTCCAAGATGATATTCGAGATGAGGTTTAGTGTCTCTCAAAAAGTCGACAAAGGTTGGACGTTATGCTAACCGGTCTGTAGTTTTCGCATCTGTTTGACGGTGGCTTTTTGAGCGTTGGAGTGACAAAGCTGTGTTTCCATCGCAAAGGGACCTCGGCTTGCATCAGTGATTGGTTAAAGATGTAGGCCAAAGGCCCGCAATTAACGTTATGTGCGCAGTGTTTTGAATGAAAGTAAATGGTGCGTTATCTGAGGTCCACGAATAGGATTTGGGACACTTGCGTATGGCTTGGTAAACCTGGGATGGAGTGAAAATAGGGTAGGTGTCCATAGGATGATCAACGGTTACGTTAAAGTTAGGTAGGGAGTGGTTGTCTTCAACAAATGACTTCAAAAACTCCTCTGCCAGCAAATTTGCTTTTTCAGCTTTCCAAATTCATCACTCAAAAAAAAAGCTAAAGCAGTTTTTCATTTCGGGAAAGAAGATCGCAATAAAATTTGAATTTAAAAACAAATCGTCAATGGGGGGGGGTCGTGGCGTCGCCGAAAATTGGCGCAACGTCCTGCTCAACCTTGCTGAGGCACATGCAACGAGCATTACTTCAGGGGTCAGAAAGCGAGTCGTAACACCAGTTTCAGTTAAGGTTTCGCCACCAAACTTTCTGGACAACATTTTCAGATGGTATCGAGGCCCCTGTACATGTTAAATTTGTTACATTTTTTCTTTGAACCAAATGCTTTGGCCTCTTTCACGTCTTTTTCGTTTTTGATCTACCCAGGAGCATCAAGGAAAATCGACAAACATATATTTGTTTCTTTTTTCTCTCTTTCTCTCTCTCTCTCCCCACAACACTAAACTGGAATTGTCTACAACTCCAGTTTATGCCCGGTTCAGCGCCTGTTTAGAAGCAACGTCGTATTCATTAATACATTTTCATTGTCAAAGCTTCCCTGGCACAAGGCGTGACTTTACAGTAGACCTACACGAGAAACCCTGTCTCACAGTACTAACAGAAGGTGAAGTTCGCTGATGGAAATTTAATGGGCGCTAAAAATAGATTAGGTCTAAACTACTTTTCAAACTCCATGTGCGACTCTCCATAAACCTCGGCATGATAACAATATAGTTGTCTGATGACGTTGTACTCGACACGTGTACAACATCATCAGACAACTACTTTTCAAAAGATGATAAAATAAACAGAAATATCAAAAATTATGAGAAAATTACATCAAGGCACTTCAAGACCGTTTCGAGCTGCTCTTTTTGAAGCTCTCCATGTATGATCAATGGGGTTAGCGCTGCAATGGAATCCAAGCGTACCTTAAAACGATGAAGTGATCCGACGATTAGGGTAGGGAATATAACAGAACTTTTAATAATCCCACTTCAACAATTTCGTCATTGAACATATCGGCAAGATGATCAAGAGCGGTTGTAGCAAAAGATGGTCGAGTCGCTGCCAGTTTACCGAGAGAATAGACCGCGGCCCGTCGAACTGCTAAAATAGTCCAATTAGGTTTTGATGTTTTTGAATATTTTAGGCATTTTTATGGCATGGTATATAATCACAAAGCTCACAAGGTTGCTGAGTTGAATACAAAACTTAGGTGTCGGGCAGGAATCGAACCCGCATTGCATCGCTACCGGGCGAGAGTGTTACCATTACACTACCGACACCCCGCTCTGTATTCCTCAGCTATTCACACATGAACTGTGTAGGCACAACAACAATCACCCGTTAACGGGTATGACCTGGTAACCACAAATCGGCATTGAATCCAGTTAAGCTGAGACCATTTACCCGTTAACGGGTGACTGCTGTTGTTCCTACACAGTTCATGTGTGAGTAGCTGAGGAATGCAGAGCGGGGTGTCGGTAGTGTAATGGTAACACTCTCCCCCGGTAAGCGATGCAATGCGGGTTAGATTCCTGCCTGACACCTAAATTTTGTATTCAACTCAGCAAACTTGTGAGTCCAATTAGGAATACATTCTTGTGTCTTACTACTCAGACAGTAACACCGGGTGACGAGGCCAGCAACACCGGCTGACCAAACATTGTACCCGGATCCGATATCCCCTCAGCCGGGATGTAGGGTACCGCTCACTCGGCAAGTGGTGGTCCGCTCATCCCGCATTCATTGCCCCCCCCCCCCTCAGCCGGTGAATGAAGTTCCGCTCACCCGGCATTAGTTGCTTGTTGTATGAGTGATATAGAAATACAGGGACCGATGAAGCCAGCAGGCCCTTCCTTTCACCCAGCAAGTTCAGCAGTGTTTCATTCCTGAAACGGCAAGCCTTATCTTGCTTCAAAGTTCATGGACTGACCTGCTGTCATGCCTGCACGGCCATTACAAACCGTGGCAGAAGAGGGGCAATGATTCGAGCCGTTCGAATGTCATCACCCAAACAAGCATAAGTGTAGCTTTTCGACCCATAGGGAAAGGAAAATTGTGATTTTGAAATTCTTTCTCGAGAGTGCACGCGAGGACATGGTGTTTATATCGTCCTCGCGTGTTTCTCAATGGATCACGTGAAGACGTGGTGCTGATCACGTCTTCACGAATATCGACAGCAAAAGTGCATCGGGAGACGTGATGTTTATCACGTCTCTAGGATTTCTCGAGAGTTCCATACGGAGTGGCGTAGTCTATACCACGCCCACATGAAAAGACAGTCCAGGCTTTTGTCCTGTCAACGAGTTGCGGCGATTACTTTTTCGTCTACAATTTCGTCTGTTCGTCTCTTGCGACGTTTGATTGTTCGACTCTAATGGTTCTGAGCACCTGTCGTCTACCTTGGCATTCTATTCGTTACTGTGGCATTCAATGAGATCAAAGTTGGGAATATTTGCGGATAGACTGCCGATTTTGGACGATTAAGATTAACAGGTTTTTCGATGTACCCTTCAATGCTATTCAGATCGGACTTTTCAGCCACTATGATTTCAATTAACATGAGTTAGATTTAGTTGTGTGTCGTCATATTTCGCAATTTCGTGTCTACGCTTTCAGTGCAGTCTATTTTTCTCTGAGCACACTGTCGGAGTCAATAAAGAAAGGCGTTTTATATCAACATTGAGCATCGCTTATGCTACCTTCACTCAATACACTTTCATGAGGTCTTCATGGAAGGGAAAAATCTGAGTAAAGATCAACATCAGTAGCAGCATATTCTTCCTCAAAGAAGCCGTCTACTAAGGGATAGCGATTTAGCTGCGATGATAGCGGCCATCACGGAAGACCTTCTTCTTGGTCTATTTCTACACCGTTTCTGTCGAAATTTTTGAATAAAATTCAGAAGGGAACGAGAGAAGAGGAAAAGGACTGACTCTCCTGCAGCTTCCTATCTGCCCAGGAGAGCTGGCTTGGCGCTCCAACTGCCGATATTTCAGGTTTCAGGCAAGACTCGGGTTATATCAGCCCATGGAACAGCAACCCTATTGGGCGAGTTACGCACTTCCATGTTTACCAGAGATTCAACAACACCAGTTAAGAACGTCCGGGAAACCACTGCTTCTTATGTGGCCATCAAGGACATTCGAGAGATGAATTTCCACCTAGGAAATTGTGAATACTATGCAGGCTTAATTCCTTACCACTTCTCGAAGTGGGCGGCTCTCGAGCCGGGTGTTTTGGTTCTCGATACCATACTTAAGGGATACTCGATCCCATTTAATGCGAGCCATCTAATGCGAAGATAATCGGAGATCGGCTGTCGATTATGGCGAGTTTGACAGACAGTTACAGATCTATTGTTTGTGGGAGCAATAAAAATAGCTGCAAAGGACGCTTCTCATTGGTTGGCCAACCCTATCAATGCTGAAGAGATCAAGAAGTTCAGAATCGTTTTAGATCATTCAACTCTCAACAAATCGGTGCCCAAAGATGTCAAATATGGCGAGTTGAAACGTGTTCCGAATTTACTTCCTCACAGAGGTTTCTCGGCAACCTATGATTCTAAAAGAGCATATCATCACGTTTGATTGCAGATAGAAGCCAAAATTATCTAGGTTTTCAATGAAATGGCCAAGTTTACAAAATCGTCGTTCTGCCTTTTGGCCTATCTTCAGCCCCTCACTCATTCACTAAGGTTCTCAGACCTCTCGTTAGGAAGTGGAGAAGTGAAGGAGAAGGGGTCGCCTTGCATTTGGATGGTGGACTGGTCTGGGCTCATTCCAGATTCAAGTGTCAGAAGTTTACGAAAGAAATCCTAAAGAACCTTCAAAATTTCCAGATGTTTACTGTCGGTTAAGAAATGCCAGTGGACGCCCAATGCAAAGACAAAATGGTTAAAGTTTTGCATAGATTCAGATAGTTTTGAGATCTCGATCTCACAAGATAGGATAGACATGGAAGTCCTTACTTCGAAGCTCACCTGAGGAGAAAGCTGCATCCCTACGAAGTAGATTGAAATGGACGGGACTGTTGGCGTCTTCGAATTTGTCGATTTCCGATGCTGATTAAAGGCAATCTTGGGCCATTTCTACGCAGTGGCTAATGCTCAAGCCGGGATTGGTGCCCACGCACATGTATCGAAGCTTTTCTCTCGAGAACAGAATGATCGCTACAGCCCTATGATTGGTTCCTCCGCCACGCTAATTGCAAAAACATTGTCTTGGGCCAAGCATTCCAAGTCATACAGAATTTGGGACTCCCTTAATGGCCGGAACAAGTTTATTCACTTTCACTATCATTTGGACTGCGGGAGACGTGTGTTTCGCTCGTGGACGTCCATGTGCAACATATTTAAAAAATGACTAGAACGCCACCAAATACAACAAGGAGTACGATTCCAGGAATAGTGATGGATCCGCAGCATCCGGCAGGATTTGGAAATCAGTTTTTGTTCCAGAAGTCACGACTTTGGCAGACGTATTCACCGCATATTCGCCCATCAGTCGAGAAGATCGCAGACCAATCTGAGGATGATGACGAGTGTCGTGTAGTGGTGCCTTCGGGGAATTCTTGCTGGATAGCCATTGGAAGAATACCTTATCTTCTTAGTCTCAAGCCAGATGGTTCTACCTAAGCTAATTTTAGGCGAGATGGAGTTTTTCCCCAAGGTTCGAAAAATTTCAGACCATGTCGCCACTCGAACGTTTTTGGAGTTTTTCCCCAAGGTTCGAAAAATTTCAGACCATGTCGCCACTCGAACGTTTTTATAGCGACTTTTTCAAGAGCAGAATCTTATTTCTGCTCATAGACTTCCGTGAGCACACTTTGCCTCGAAAACAACTCAAGTTCTAACCATCCGCCGGCGTTTGACGTCCACATATTATCGTTTCACGAAGTCGAAAAGCGATTTATGCCATAGTGACGTAGGAACGAAGGTATAAGTGTAGCTTTCGACCCATAGGGAAAGGAAAATTGTGATTTTGAAATTCTTTCTCGAAAGTGCACGCGAGGACGTGGTGTTTATATCGTCCTCGCGTGTTTCTCAATGAATCACGTGAAGACGTGGTGCTGATCACGTCTTCACGAATATCGACAGCAAGAGTGCATCGGGAGACGTGATGTTTATCACGTCTCTAGGATTTCTCGAGAGTTCCATAGGGAGTGGCGTGGTCTATACCACGCCCACATGAAAAGACAGTCCAGGCTTTTGTCCTGTCAACGAGTTGCGCCCACCCGCTATACTTATGTCGAGTCGAGTCATCGAGTCTTGGTATCGACTGAAACAGTCGACATCGAGTCATTCGACTACTCGATTATTCGAAAATTTGAAAAATCGAATTAGTCGAAAACACGATTATTCGAAATTTTAAAAAATCGACTTAGTCGAAAACTCGATTATTCGAAATTTTGAAAAATCGACTTAGTCGAAAACTCGATTATTCGAAATTTTGAAAAATCGACTTAGTCGAAGACTCGATTATTCGAAATTTTGGAATTTCGAGTTAGTCGAAGACTCGATTATTCGATAGACCCTAATAGTCGAATGAACTCGATAGTCGACTGTTTCGAGTCAAAAGAAATCACCGTCAGGTAAATTACTTCATGTAGTTAACCGAAACTGAGCCACCAGTTTTCGAAGACGTGTTTGCGGACCATGATGGCGGAGACTCCTCCATGAGTTTAGAAGATCTCGAAATAGACGACTATATGTCAAGACTTATTAATGTTAAACTCACACCCGCCTATTTCCACGGTTCTAGTCTTCAAGGAAGATTTTCGCTTGCTCATTTATGCTGTGATCCCTCAGAGTTGCATTCCCTCAGAGGATCGCGGGGTCGTAATGGAGCATAATAGGCTTTCACCTCGACGAGGATAGCGAGGGCAGCACGTGGGGAGCAGCTGCTGCTCGAGCAGCACGTGCTGCCTTTGTGCTGCTCTTAGCAGCACGTGCTGCCCTCGTCCTCCATTTGTCGCCTCAGCTGCTGCTCTTTTTTTGTGGCAATTGTAGTGTGGTAACATTGCTCAAAGTGGTCCGTTCGGACAGCTACGAGCATATTTACAATCAGCATGGGGACTTCTTTGTTTTGAGCATGCACATATAGACATCTGATTAGTTATATGTCAATTCACCAATTCTCTTTTCTCCCCCAAGCAAGGTGTATGGAATCCAAGCAATCGATTGATCTTCATCTCAGACGATCGTGGGCTGTCAAGGAGCGCAACTATCTCTCAATTTTACTAGAAAAGCGAGAGCAGCACAAGGGGACGAGCTGCTGCTCGAGGAGCACGTGCTGCCCTCCTTCTCCAATTGTCGCCCCAGCTGCTGCTCTGTGTTGTGGCCAGCTTAGTGTGGTAACACTGCTCAAAGTGGTCCCGTAGGTAACTACGACCATACTCATGATTCACATGGAGAGTTCTTCCCTTCTAAGAACATGAACATGCCCACTTCCTGGGAAGTTGTATTGAGTTAACACAACCAATCGATCTCCAGCCCTATCACACGGAATACCTTGAAGGCAGTGCCCACGATCAAAACACTTCGGGTTTCCAACGTAAATCGAAAGACCCGGGGCTCGATGCATCAATAGTGCCGAAAAAACGGCTGAGAACGATCACAAAATAGCCCTATACGGTCCCAAACTTTAATGTCCGCTCACGCCACGCCCACTTCCTCAACGGCTACCGATAAAAGTGTCTGACTGAAGTGACCCGACTATAAGAAGGCGACCGATTATCAAATGGGGTCAGTTTTATTGAGCGGAGTGGATTGTAACCTCCTGGATGTATGTTGTTACCCCTAAGGCCGGGTTTTCAGTAGTTTACGGATCGGAACCGGTTGAAAGGAGTGGGCGTGGCGTGAGCGGAACACTCAGGTTTAGGGCCGCACAGGTCTTTTTATGCTCGTTCGTAGCCGTTTTTATGTCATTGCTGGTGTTTTCATATTTCTGGATCAGTGAGTGCATCGGAATGATTTTCGCATACCTTCCCCGCTGTACACTTTTTCGACAGTCCTGTTATCAGGTCGACTGTACCAACATCTGTTGCTCGCAAAAAAAACAATAGAGGGAGTTGAAGTCAAACGATATCTCCTCATGAATCTGCAGCAAAGGTTTGTCAATTCAATGCCAGTTTGTCTTCGAGTTAAAGACCAGGCGCCGCCCGGTCGCCGTCGACCAAGACACGCTGCCATCCAATCGCAAAATCGCCGCGACCTGACGCTACTAACTGCCAACTGCTCGAAGCCATTTTTCAACACTTTCATTTCATCTTCAACTGGTCGCCTTTCTATGACTCAATCTTAGGCTAAACGCGCGGTGGCGGCCAATGATTTGCGCTGGGATCTCACTTTTATCAGTGCGCGACCTCTCAGACGTAGTACTTTTATGCAAGATTCACATTTTCGTTGCATCAAGTCTTCAAAAAAAACTTTTGGTATTTCACTGATTATCAAATTAAACGTCGTTTCACTCTGAAGAAAATGTCAATTTAAAATTTAAAATAGCACACTCGAGAAAAGAAGTTCCCTGCGAGCAATTTAAACGGTTCAGCCCGGCTAAAAAACAGGTGAATCGTTCTGGAAAAAGGGAAGAGTCGTCCTTCCTATTGGATGGTGGTTGTGTAAAATCGGCCAAAAATTCGAGAGGCGTTCGGCTCTTCTAGAACGAATTTTTTAGCGTGTTTTTTTTCAGATTTGCAACAATTTGTTTTTTTTAAATTTCGAAGGTGTAAACAGAAAATTCTGAAAAATCACCTTCTCACTCTGAAATGCGTTTCCTTGAACTTAAACTTTACTCGCATTTTTGACCGAAAAACAATTGTTTCGGTTTAATGTCAGAAACTTGTATTTTTCAAATGCTGAGCGGCGATGGTTTGCCAAAAATTAGGCGAAATGGGGAATACATACATTTTCTTCACGAAAAGCACAATGCTCACAGAATTCAAAGCCGAAAACTTTCAAAAACAACCTTTCAATGAAAATAATAATTCGAACTCTTCCGAAAAATGTCCACGGTAATAATTTAGAAATAAGAAAAAATGTTCAAGAAATTCTAAAATCGTTGTTTTTTGGAAGAGAAGAAATCACCATTCAATAAATGATGAATAATCTGATATTTGAATTCCGTTCAACCCTGAAAGTTCCTCTAAACAGTGCTAATTTCAGCGACTCAAAAATATATTGAGGGGAACTTTATTCTTGGAATATGTGGATATAACTTTTTTTTACAAAGAAAGTCATAATTCTACACGTGGAAACTCTGAGAAAATTGGTATGGGGTTCCCGAAACTAATCTCAGATTGAACAGTTTCACATGTAGGGCTGGATCAGCATTCGTCTCCTTGAAATTAAATTTGGAGAATGTACCCCCTTCTTCTCCTGCTTTCAAACGAAAAGCTTCGAGTATTCTTCTTGCGTGGTATTTTTTCAATTTGTTTTTCTGCTAGATCATACTCTACTCCCGTTTTTTCACGTCGACCTTATGTAGTGTATTGATAAAAATCGCTCCAGCCGCGAAGCGGCTGGAGAGGTTTGGTTTTGCCTGGCACTTGTGATCACTTAGATTTTGGTAAAGTAGTTAATAAAACCTGTAAAACAAATTTTCTAGAGATTTCCTTCTGGATATAAGTGAGAGAGTCTAGTAGACACCCGCTGACAAAATTTGAGCCAAATCGATTGAAAACTAACAAAGTTAGATCGGCGGAAGCTTAGCTAAAATTCGCGTTTTTTCTTGTAACGCGTCCCTCGTGTCCTGTTCCTCGTTCCTCGTTCCTGCCACTAGCCACTGCCAGTGGTCGCAGGCGATCAGTACGTAGGGCATCTGATGACGTCATCAGGGTGTCATGTAAAGTACTTAGGGCATCTGATGACGTCATCAGGGTGTCATGTAAAGTACTTAGGGCATCTGATGACGTCATCAGGGTGTCATGTAAAATACTTAGGGCATCTGATGACGTCATCAGGGTGTCATGTAAAGTACATAGGGCATCTGATGACGTCATCAGGGTGTCATGTAAAGTACATAGGGCATCTGATGACGTCATCAGGGTGTCATGTAAAGTACATAGGGCATCTGATGACGTCATCAGGGTGTCATGTAAAGTACATAGGGCATCTGATGACGTCATCAGGGTGTCATGTAAAGTACTTAGGGCATCTGATGACGTCATCAGGGTGTCATGTAAAGTACTTAGGGCATCTGATGACGTCATCAGGGTGTCATGTAAAGTACTTAGGGCATCTGATGACGTCATCAGGGTGTCATGTAAAGTACTTAGGGCATCTGATGACGTCATCATCTTTATATAAGAAATGCTGCATCTGATGACGTCATCAGGGTGTCATGTAAAGTACATAGGGCATCTGATGACGTCATCAGGTGTCATGTAAAGTACATAGGGCATCTGATGACGTCATCAGGGTGTCATGTAAAGTACATAGGGCATCTGATGACGTCATCAGGGTGTCATGTAAAGTACATAGGGCATCTGATGACGTCATCAGGGTGTCATGTAAAGTACATAGGGCATCTGATGACGTCATCAGGGTGTCATGTAAAGTACATAGGGCATCTAATGACGTCATCAGAGTGTCATGTAAAGTACATAGGGCATCTGATGACGTCATCAGGGTGTCATGTAAAGTACATAGGGCATCTGATGACGTCATCAGGGTGTCATGTAAAGTACTTAGGGCATCTGATGACGTCATCAGGGTGTCATGTAAAGTACATAGGGCATCTGATGACGTCATCAGGGTGTCATGTAAAGTACTTAGGGCATCTGATGACGTCATCAGGGTGTCATGTAAAGTACTTAGGGCATCTGATGACGTCATCAGGGTGTCATGTAAAGTACTTAGGGCATATGATGACGTCATCAGGGTGTCATGTAAAGTACTTAGGGCATCTGATGACGTCATCAGGTTGTCATGTAAAGTACTTAGGGCATCTGATGACGTCATCAGGGTGTCATGTAAAGTACATAGGGCATCTGATGACGTCATCAGGGTGTCATGTAAAGTACATAGGGCATCTGATGACGTCATCAGGGTGTCATGTAAAGTACATAGGGCATCTGATGACGTCATCAGGGTGTCATGTAAAGTACTTAGGGCATCTGATGACGTCATCAGGGTTTTATGTAAAGTACTTAGGGCATCTGATGACGTCATCAGGGTGTCATGTAAAGTACATAGGGCATCTGATGACGTCATCAGGGTGTCATGTTAAGTACATAGGGCATCTGATGACGTCATCAGGGTGTCATGTAAAGTACTTAGGGCATCTGATGACGTCATCAGGGTGTCATGTAAAGTACTTAGGGCATCTGATGACGTCATCAGGGTGTCATGTAAAGTACATAGGGCATCTGATGACGTCATCAGGGTGTCATGTAAAGTACATAGGGCATCTGATGACGTCATCAGGGTGTCATGTAAAGTACTTACGGCATCTGATGACGTCATCAGGGTGTCATGTAAAGTACATAGGGCATCTGATGACGTCATCAGGGTGTCATGTAAAGTACATAGGGCATCTGATGACGTCATCAGGGTGTCATGTAAAGTACATAGGGCATCTGATGACGTCATCAGGGTGTCATGTAAAGTACTTAGGGCATCTGATGACGTCATCAGGGTGTCATGTAAAGTACATAGGGCATCTGATGACGTCATCAGGGTGTCATGTAAAGTACATAGGGCATCTGATGACGTCATCAGGGTGTCATGTAAAGTACATAGGGCATCTGATGACGTCATCAGGGTGTCATGTAAAGTACATAGGGCATCTGATGACGTCATCAGGGTGTCATGTAAAGTACATAGGGCATCTGATGACGTCATCAGGGTGTCATGTAAAGTACTTAGGGCATCTGATGACGTCATCAGGGTGTCATGTAAAGTACTTAGGGCATCTGATGGCGTCACCAGGGTGTCATGTAAAGTACTTAGGGCATCCGATGACTTCATCAGGATGTCATGTAAAGTACATATGGCATATGATGACGTCATCAGGGTGTCATGTAAAGAACATATGGCATCTGATGACGTCATCAGGGTGTCATGTAAAGTACATAGGGCATCTGATGACGTCATCAGGGTGTCATGTAAAGTACTTAGGGCATCTGATGACGTCATCAGGGTGTCATGTAAAGTACTTAGGGCATATGATGACGTCATCAGGGTGTCATGTAAAGTACTTAGGGCATCTGATGACGTCATCAGGTTGTCATGTAAAGTACTTAGGGCATCTGATGACGTCATCAGGGTGTCATGTAAAGTACATAGGGCATCTGATGACGTCATCAGGGTGTCATGTAAATACATAGGGCATCTGATGACGTCATCAGGGTGTCATGTAAAGTACATAGGGCATCTGATGACGTCATCAGGGTGTCATGTAAAGTACTTAGGGCATCTGATGACGTCATCAGGGTTTTATGTAAAGTACTTAGGGCATCTGATGACGTCATCAGGTGTCATGTAAAGTACATAGGCATCTGATGACGTCATCAGGGTGTCGCGTTAAGTACATAGGCATCTGATGACGTCATCAGGGTGTCATGTAAAGTACTTAGGCATCTGATGACGTCATCAGGGTGTCATGTAAAGTACTTAGGCATATGATGACGTCATCAGGTGTCATGTAAAGTACTTAGGCATCTGATGACGTCATCAGGTTGTCATGTTAAGTACTTAGGCATCTGATGACGTCATCAGGGTGTCATGTAAAGTACATAGGCATCCTGATGACGTCATCAGGTGTCATGTAAAGCACATAGGGCATCTGATGACGTCATCAGGTGTCATGTAAAGTACATAGGGCATCTGATGACGTCATCAGGTGTCATGTAAAGTACTTAGGCATCTGATGACGTCATCAGGGTTTTATGTAAAGTACTTAGGCATCTGATGACGTCATCAGGGTGTCATGTAAAGTACATAGGGCATCTGATGACGTCATCAGGGTGTCATGTTAAGTACATAGGGCATCTGATGACGTCATCAGGGTGTCATGTAAAGTACTTAGGGCATCTGATGACGTCATCAGGGTGTCATGTAAAGTACTTAGGGCATCTGATGACGTCATCAGGGTGTCATGTAAAGTACATAGGGCATCTGATGACGTCATCAGGGTGTCATGTAAAGTACATAGGGCATCTGATGACGTCATCAGGGTGTCATGTAAAGTACTTAGGCATCTGATGACGTCATCAGGTGTCATGTAAAGTACATAGGCATCTGATGACGTCATCAGGGTGTCATGTAAAGTACATAGGGCATCTGATGACGTCATCAGGGTGTCATGTAAAGTACATAGGGCATCTGATGACGTCATCAGGGTGTCATGTAAAGTACTTAGGGCATCTGATGACGTCATCAGGGTGTCATGTAAAGTACATAGGGCATCTGATGACGTCATCAGGGTGTCATGTAAAGTACATAGGGCATCTGATGACGTCATCAGGGGTGTCATGTAAAGTACATGAAGGGCATCTGATGACGTCATCAGGGTGTCATGTAAAGTACATAGGCATCTGATGACGTCATCAGGGTGTCATGTAAAGTACATAGGGCATCTGATGACGTCATCAGGGTGTCATGTAAAGTACTTAGGGCATCTGATGACGTCATCAGGGTGTCATGTAAAGTACTTAGGGCATCTGATGGCGTCACCAGGGTGTCATGTAAAGTACTTAGGGCATCCGATGACTTCATCAGGATGTCATGTAAAGTACATATGGCATCTGATGACGTCATCAGGGTGTCATGTAAAGAACATATGGCATCTGATGACGTCATCAAGGTGTCATGTAAAGTACATAGGGCATCCGATGACGTCATCAGGGTGTCATGTAAAGTACATAGGGCATCTGATGACTTCATCAGGATGTCATGTAAAGTACATAGGGCATCTGATGACGTCATCAGGATGTCATGTAAAGTACATAGGGCATCTGATGACTTCATCAGGATGTCATGTAAAGTACATAGAGCATCTGATGACGTCATCAGGACGTCGTGCCAAGGTCGTGCCAAGTGCATAGGACATCTTCTGACATCATCAGGACGTCGTGGAAAGTGAGTAGCGCTTCATTTGTAGCGTGCGCAACAAGTTTGTTGCTTACTGATTATTATAGCAATCCATGCTATTCGAAAATTATTGAAGATTTTTCAGGGATATTACTTCGTAATATCAATAAAAAGTGAACAATTCTATCAAAAAGGGGTCTTCCCAACAAAAGAGGTTTGGTTGGCGTCAGAAACGTTCCAACAAAAAGGGAACAATAGGTAAGTTGAATGAGGAGAGTCTACAAAAAGTGAACAATATTTTCTGAGACTGATTTTCCTGGCCGATACTTCTTAACAGCAAAAGCAAACCGTTGCGGTGTTCTACACGGAAGCCCTCTGTGGTTCCAAAAATGGTCTTGACTACACGAGAACCGTTAAAAAGTATGTGCATGTAAACCTAATACTTACCATCAGAATAGAAGATGATGCCAAAAACACAGACGGACGGTTAGCTCCAGTTGCTAAGAGAGAGGGAAACCAAAGTGCAGCATCTAATGAGATTATTTTCTTATATTCTCGTCAACGAATAGAAGTCCATTCTTGGAAACCTTGAACTCTTCCTCTAAAAGTACCACAACGGTTTGTTTTTGCTGTTAAGAAGTATCGGCCAGGAAAATCAGTCTCAGAAAATATTGTTCACTTTTTGTAGACTCTCCTCATTCAACTTACCTATTGTTCCCTTTTTGTTGGAACGTTTTCGACGCCAACCAAACCTCTTTTGTTGGGAAGACCCCTTTTTGATAGAATAAATAATTAAATCGTTTTTCAAAATGAGAGAAACATATTATCACGCCTAATTCACATCTCTACAGTCCCGAAACCGGGTGAAAATCAATTATTGTTCAAGGTATAGAGAAATTTTGTGTCAAGAAATGTTTTTGGAGACTCACAATCACTACTGACCGAGTCCTGTGTTGAACGGTCCTCGCAAACTCGTGCCAGATACGAGGCCGCCTAGGGTGGGCATGAGGCAGCCCGTAGTGGCAGCATCATTTCCATCAGCTGTAGCGAAGATCAAAGGATATAATCAAGGATAAATAAGCCGTTGTAGATATGAACGAGCCTCAATGAGGTCTCTATTTTTGATAGGTCGACCCAGCACTGATGCTGAGCTCGACATATCCCCTGCGGGAAAATGATTATGAGAAAAAAAGGAGAGATCAAAAATGAAGAGCAGCAGTTGGGGCCACAATGAAGAGCAGCAGTTGGGGAGTGAAGAGCAGCAGTTGGGGAGAGAAGAGCAGCAGTTGGGGCCACAATGAGGAGCAGCAGTTGGGGCCACAATGAAGAGCAGCTGTTGGGGCGACGACTGGAGCAGTTGGGGCGACTGTAGCAGCAGGTGGGGCAACTATACGAGCAGCAGTTGGGGCAGTGAGCGGAGCAAGAGGACACAACGTGCTGCCCTGGGCAGCAGTTGGGGGAACGAAAGGGGCTTACACCTCGACGAGTAAATGCGTTAGTAATTCCCTCGTGCTGCCTTACTAAGCCGCGAGTATCTGAGCCTCCCCAATAATGAAATTTGTTCGGTTTTCGTAAGATTTGGAATTTTGTCTTTGGAATTTACGAACGGGCATTAAAAAATAAGTGTTGGTTCCAACAGTCCTACTCTGACAAGGGAACCACTTTTAGTCTGCGTGGTCATTCCATTTAAAATGTACTTTTCTAGAACTATTTTGAACGTATGTAGAATCCGAGGGCGCTCCTTGCAGCTGCCCAAAAGCATTCTGAAAAAAGTTATACGCGTTTTCGAAAGCTTGGCGACCAGGCAAGGGTACCCACCCACTCATGGAATTTTTTGAGGTGCTCTTTAAAAAAGTTTCCGCATTTTGCTCAACACTTGTATGTAGAGGTGGTCTAAGGTGCTGAACACGAATCTGGGGTCCGTTTGTCAATATTCTGAGGTATACTATAGGTTGCGATATGTGTCATCGTATTGAGGAGGGAAAATTCACCTTAATAATTCGAAAACCGATAAATGATTAACAAAGTCGTATTCAGCTCCCCGAATAACCCCCAGGAACAATTGCTGAGTCGAATCGCCTCCGTTCCGCGAAAGTCTGACTAAATTGCCGTATACCCGCCGTAATCTGTCAGAAATTGTCAACTGGACCTCAGGTTCGTGTTAAACACTCCAAAGCACCCTTCGAAAAACAATATGAGCCACATCTAATGTAGGAACCCGCAAATCTCAGAAGTCGCGTTCTGCCCTTGAAGTCTTTACATGCTGCGAAGCTTTGAACGAAGCAAGGCGTAGACTTCGGAGTCGTAGACAGTCGTAAACAAGTAAACCCCAGGTTCGCCCCAAATAACCGACCTGGGAGGATTTCAGGTCAAATCTGGAACACTTTTTTAGACGCTTTCAGAGCCCTCTATATGATATAAATAAAAGCTCAGCGCAAAATCCGTCAAATTGGAAAACGCTGTCACTCTGTGCAAAAATCGAAAAATATGCTCTCACTTGAACTTCGAACAAGGGGTTGTTTTGTGCGCTGAGCACCTATTATGAGGTCCGATTCCAGATTTTCCAAAGGCTAAAAACGCGTTTTGGAACGTACAAGAGGTGCGGAACTCTGGCGAAAAACGCCTATAACTTTTTACAGAGTGGTTTTAGGCAACTTCGAAATGGGGACCTGGATTCTACGTCAAAAACGGTTTTGGGAAAGTAAACTTCAACGGGAATGGCCAGAGCAACTAATAACAGTTCCCTTGTGAGAACATCTTTCGCGCCGGTACCGCGATCCGCGACTGTGCCGCGCTAGTCTTCCCCTTGTCCCGCGATCCGCCCCCGTCCCGCGAAAGTTACCTGATCGACCCACCCGTGGTCATTCCTGTGCACTATAGTTGTACACGAACGAAATTTTCGAAAGATTTTTCGAATTTTTTTTCGTTCGTTCGAAAATTCGTCGAACGAAACTTTTTCAATTTTCGTTCGTGTGAAATTTTGTCGAAGGAAATTTTTTCAAATTTCGTTCGTTCGAAATTTTTTGGAACGAAAATTTTTCAATTTTCGTTCGTCCGAAATCCGTATTTTCCAAATTTCGAAAAAATTTTCAAAATTCTCGACAAATTCCGAAAAAAGTTCGAAATTTTCGACGAATTTCGAAAAAAATCGAAATTTCGTTTCGTTTCGATTTTCGTTCGTTCGACATTTTTTTCGAAATGGTACAACTATACTGTGCACGTACCATGATGCTACCGTGATCGTTCCCCTCGGTCCAGCGCTTTCATGCTGTGCAGATTTGTAAAGCGGCGCGAAATAGGACACGGGCAACTACCTTATAGCTTTGGGTTAATCTGATAGCCAACACTCGTTCGGGTAAAACACCGAGACGGCATGGGTGATAGGACGAAGTACGATAAGGGGTGAGGCTGACAGAATCGCGGTGCTCTTCTGGTTCGAAAAAAGAAAAGAAAAGTGATTCCAGTAAAACAGTCGAAATAAGGTGTTTTAGAATTTCAATTGTCAAAATTTGCAAAAAAATGAGTTAGCCGAAAACTTGATAATTCGATTATTCGAAAAATCGAGTCAATTCGACTACTCGATTATTCGAAATTTTGAAAAATCGAATTAGTCGAAAACTCGATTATTCGAAATTTTAAAAAATCGAATTAGTCGAAAACTCGATTATTCGAAATTTTGAAAAATCGAGTTAGTCGAAAACTCGATTATTCGAAATTTTGAAAAATCGAATTAGTCGAAAACTCGATTATTCGAAATTTTGAAAAATCGAGTTAGTCGAAAACTCGATTATTCAAAATTTTTGTCGAGTCGCCGAAGTATACCACCCGCCCAACCCACACATTCTACAAGGCCACTTTGGAGAGAAGCACAATGCCTGTGCGATATCGCTTAAAGATGTGGCCTTCCAGAATTCGACGATGTAACGATGTACTCTATCAGCACTCATCGGTACTTTTAGCAGAATTCAAGCATCGGCCAAAGGTTCATTGAATGGTGGAGCTCGGAACAGCTCCAGAATGTTCCAGTTGCTAAAGCTGGTAATCTGTTCTTGCCTTACTATTCGAAGAATGAGAAGTTTGTTTCTCTGCCTTCTACTGCAGCTGCTCTAAACCTCATTTTTGGTAGGCAGAAAGAACAAGGAGTTTGAAAAATCGTTGTTGGAAAGTGCAGCAAGGAACAGAACTCCAGTATCTCATAGAATGGAGATCACCACAGACGAATACAACAAAATAGTATCCATTGGTCGCCTATCTAAGATCATATAGTTTTTGGTACCGTTGCTGTAGCAATATTACTGTTTCGAGGTTTCTTAAGAGTGAGTGAAGCCTCAAACCTCAGGATATGTGATCTAAGAAAAATCAAAGGCAGATCAGGCTCGGCATGGTGCTTTTGCAGCTTTCAGCTTATCATCTGGTTTCGCAGAGGAGTAAATCTTGTCTAGACACATTTGTGTTGCTAGTGAGGTATGTGATAGTTTTTCTGTTTTCTTCTCGTTCTACTAAATTTCCGCTTGGCGCGGCAGCTTATGCTACAAGGTTTCATCAACTGTTTGTAAATGCATTCCTTAGTCACAAAAACTACACCACACATCATTTTAGAGGAGGTAAGCCTCTATTGCACTTGAACAAGGGTTTGGTAGCACGCATATAATGCTAATGGGACGTTGGAGGTCCACGAAAGCAGTTCAGACCTATATCGGTCCCGCAGTTGTCAATCTGAATGTTTCCTGAGAGGAAACAATGAACGAGATTTCATTTGTTCGTGATGTACATAATAGCCCACTCCAGTTTAACTTGTTGAAATAATGTATCACTATACTCCCCCATAGAATAGCTATTTCGATTAGCCTTTTACGGGCCATTTCTGATTGGTATTGTAATCGCAGTACATGTAATCAGTCATTTACCTATGTACCTATGTACTAACTCTGGATGTATTTCTACTTTGTTTCAGCTGTTCAGCATTGAGTCAATGATGCGATTGTACCCGACCGCTCACCGCGTTAACCCATGCCCCTCACCCGGTGATATGCATGCGCCCGGAAATACGCTCCGCCCTGAAAATACGCTCACTCGCAAGCCGTTGTTATTGTCCGAGTAGATGATGAAGCTAATCTCGTCCTAATTTTGATAAAGCAAATCTGAAAGAAATGGTCGGCTATGTGATGAAAGGAACGATTTAAATCTCTATCTTTGACGAGGTCTCAAAAGAAGAGAGGAATGAGATCTCTCAAAATCTTTAATCTTCTTCTTCTGCACCCTCAAAGTGGTTCTCTAACATAGGTTGAGGAACTGGGCGGCCTTCACAGGATTCGTCCAAAGGTCCGTTGTGGTTACGGAGGTAGGTCTCTTCGGGCACATGAACAAGTGCGCAGTGTCGTGTCCGAGAGCACCACAGTCCTGGCATGCGTCTGGTCGGCTGCTGTCGATCTTGTTGACGTAAGACATGAGCAGAATAGAGTGACCACAGCGCAGAGAGGCAAGAGAACATCTGGCTCGCCTGCCGAGTTGCGACTCGGACTCGCAAACCCAAGGCGGCACTGCTCCTAAGATAGGGTTCACAGCCGCCTTCTCCAGAAATCCTCGAACAAGCTGGATATGCTCCTCACGCAGAAGACGAAGCCTTTCCATGTTGAAGTCGGCCCATCTCTGTACATCAACTTTACGAGGAGCATCGGCGAACGGCGTCCTAATCGACCTATCTCTAATGGGCTTCATGATTCTCTTTGTCGGATGATTCGGCTGTCTCAGAGCATTAATATACATCTGCTGTGCCTGGAGCTCACAATGCTCCTTGACCGGCAATATGCAGGCCTCCGCGTGAAGATGTTCTATTGGGGAGCTCCTTGCACAACCGGTAGCAATTCTAAGCGCAGCATTCTATACACGCTGCAGCTTATTCCAGGAGCTGTCTGACACCAGGTGCTGCCACACTGGTGCCGCATATTCCGGAGCTGGCTGAAGTATTGCTCTGTAGGTTCTCAATATAGTCTCTCGGCTGCTTCCCCATGATGTTCCCCCGAGAGCTCACAAGATATTAAGCCTAGCCTTGACGACTGTTTGTTTCTGTTCCGCGTTTTCGTGGAACTTCAGTGACGGATCAGAAATAAGGCCAAGCAGCTTGGGGAATTTTGCTGCTGGCAACCGGTCACCATCCCACTTGACATCTGGGTGGGCACTGTGTTCCTTGGTGTTTGTTGTGAACACTGAAACAGAAGATTTTGCAGCAGAGACTGTGAGCATCATATTATCGAGGAAGAGCTTCAACTCGACGAGATAGGCGCTGATCTTGTAGGCGGTTACCTGCAGGTCACGGTCCTTTATTCCTTATCTGAAAGCAGAAACCGATCGGAAAAACGCTGTTTTAAAGTGGCTCATTCTCAAACTTGAAGTTGCCATCTTTAAAGTCTTTCCACGGTAGACGTGGCTTGACTAGTGATCTCCTTTCATCGCGCAGGGAGGTTGCGCAATTTCACTTTCAGCCGGGTTACTTTCTTGGGGGAAAGCCGGTACATTTCGAATGTTATATTATAAAAACTACTCGGAGTCTACCAGCTTAGAGAGTAAAGGAAACTAACACATGAACTCGTCTTCCAATGCCGAAACAAAAGCACCACAAGCACCACGAGGAACGATACTTTCGGTTTCATCATCTGGAATAGTGCCTGTGCCACCAGCGGGACAAGGGGCGTTCAACTCTTTTCCCGATGACCACTCTCTGCTTGAAGACCTTAAAAAAACCAAAGAATAGAGAGATTGGCGTGATGGAAACTTTCAGATAAGACTTTTTTAAAATTCACGGTTTTCGTCTTTGATGGCCCTGGTGAATTGACTTCCACCGGGATTGTCGCGCTGTCTGTTGCAAACCCTGTGTAAAGGCAAACTTCGACTGATGGACCTTCTTCACTTGTTCACGACCACTCGAGTCCTGATAGGGATATAATGAAGCCAGATATTTGAAAATTACGCCAAAAACATTGTCTCGTAAAGAACCTGCACAGTTTTCATCATTTTCTTATCCAATGTTTGGTCTAAAAAACCGTCGGAAACCATTTGAAATTCACCAAGCATGACAGCCGCCTCTGTCCGTACCAAGACCTGGAATGTCTCATACAGAAATCGCAAAAAGCATATTTCACGGAACATAGATCATTTCTATACGGTTCAACGTTTAGGATTTTTTTCCAAAACATCAGATTATTAGGAGAACGAAAACTGCCCGACAAGGTGCGCCAAAATTGCTGTTACAAAACTGAAAATAAGGAAACTAACCTCCTGATCGTTCACGGCATCACACACAATTGAAAATGCATCGTCACACAAATTCAGCTTAATATCAGACGATTTGGCAAACGCACTCATCTTGGGACTGTAAGAAAGTAGGCTGTGAGAGATTCCGATAAACTGGGAAAATAAAGCCGAGTTTTTAGGTGGAAAAAGAGACTTACAATGTTGGCATTTTGTTAGCAAAGAACAGTAATGTACGCAATGCATGTACACGAACTTGTCTATGAGAGTCTCCAACCATCTGAAACAGAACATGGATGGGGTGGAAGAATGTATGGTCGACAGGGAACTGCGCGCCGTCTACAGAGACTAGCAGAGACAGACTGCGGGGCATACACCGATCCGATGTACGATTCCGCGTTGACGGGTAATAGGTCTCTGTTGATGCAGAAGAAAATGGAGTAGCGCTGGCTGGCGAGAGATAAAAAATGACACCGCAATGGGTCTGTCCCGATAGACAACCGAACTGGAAATACTAGGAATCTAGAATCAGAAGTGGAGGGCTTCACAACTTGACATCCAGAAAGATCGGTCAACAGATAAAAGGACTCGAAACCAGGGTTGAGCAGGGTTGCGATTCGGTGCAACGGAGGGTCGTAAAACGATAGGATATTTTTTTGAAAAAACTTGTAATTTGTAGGGGGGGACTTGTAAGATTTGACCGAATTTTACCACAAGTTTGAACTTTTTTCAACTATTTCACTGTTAAGAAACTTAGGGGCACAGTACAAGCTTGTGGGTGAACTTTGATACCATGGTCCGGCCGCTGTGTGTGGCAACCCTGCCAAGCGCGAAATCTCAACTTTCCGAATAAGCGAGAGAAATCGAGCAATCATACCCCCCCCCAAATCAGCACCCATTCGCTCCGCCCACTTCAGGGTTTCTAGTCTGAGTAGGGACAAGACATGCCTTGGATTTTGATCAAAATCTGCGTTCTTCTTTTGTTATTATCGACCTAGCTTTATAGTGTGGCCTGCTGCGAAAGACGAGGGAAAAAACGGGCCCGAGACAACTCGTCCACAAAAATCCCACCATCCATATTTACAATCTTGGGGGGGGGGCTATAACTCCATTATTTGCGGGTTCTGAGCGATTCTGGAGACACCATTGTGATCAGCCGGAAATTCTCTCCAAAATAAGCAAAGAACTAGAAAACGATTCTGAAATTGGACTGTGACTTTAAAGAATTTTTTTTATCCTAGGAAAAAATTTTGGTCGACGGGGAGGGGATCGAAGCCCTGCCGAAAATTGGCGCAACGGGTAGGCCTCTTTCAAAGTTCGATCGCAGAGCGACTGCGATGGGATGATAAACATGCGCATCGATCGAGATCGCGTCGCACGTCGATCTGTATCCAAAACATGTCATCGCGGCGATCAGCGATGGCACTCTGAAATAGGCCTTAGCTCAACCCTGCTCCAAACGCGTCAGGGTTATGAGGACAGTTCACCGATATTCGTGCGACACTATTACAGTGCAAGGTACAGAGTGGGGTGTGGATTTGTTCAGGGGGGGGGCGGGCTCCTCCGGGACACCACGTGGACCACTCTGAAATAGGGTACACTATACTTGGGCAAAACTGTAAAAAATTTCGAATTTCCGAATATATTCGAAAATCTTTTTTTTCGAATTTTAAATTTTCGAATATATGCGAAAATCAAATTTTTCGAAATTCAAATTTTCGAATAAATTCGAAAATCAAAATTTTCGAATCCTCAAATAATTTTTTCAAATTTTCGAATACTTTTTTCTATTTTTCGGATAAATTTTTTCGAATTCACAAATGATAGCTTCAATTTCAAAAATTAGTTTCAAGCTGTAATTTGCTGTGACTATCACTGTGTAGAAATATTCGTCAGCTACACTTACTGTTAATCTCAAAGCATTTTTAATCAGGATGGCTGCAGAATCTGTCCCTGGGGTTGGATTGAGTCAGAATTGGTTAAAAAAGCCTCCCCAATGTTAGGCGCTATTCTTACTCAATATTGTTGCATTCCTGAGATTCATTTTAATATATAGACGGCAAGTGGGTACTTTGAACTCGTGTACTGGATTGTGGCGACGAATATGCACCAACCACTTTATCGCAACGGTTTCGGGTCATAGACCCATCATCAGGCGACTAAATGATGACCAGATAGCAAAAAACATACATTAAATATGTGAAATCTTGGTAAGCCTAACCTACAATGGTCCGGCAGCAGACGAAAAGGGGCGATGGGGGTCACGGGAGTTCTTCTTCAGACAAGTGGCCGATCAAGTAAATACAAGAATGACAACTGCCTGCCCGAGGACCATCCTGCGTTAGTCACTCTGATCCGGTCGAATGGTCAGCATCCTTAACGCTTCCCTCATTTCTTCACGGTTGTTCATCGGAGGTGAATTCAACCGTATCTCCAATGCTTCCCTTATCTTTCTTTTAGCCGTACCAGAAATGTTCTTGTACACTATACTTGCTCTCATTCCTGGTGCAGCTTCGTGCGCATGCAGCGATGTTCTGTGCCTAGAGAATGCACTGTTAGGGTACGAGGATGGTGATCTCGACGCGCGCATATGTTAATCCAACCTCTTGTAAAGTGGCCTACAAGTCTCTCCGATATAAAATTCTCCACATCCCTCACAGGTACAGTTGACCGCAATGTTAAAAGGACATGGTGCGGTTGCGGACTCGCACTGAAAAACTACGGTATAATCTGGCACTTTGCCAGATTTCGTCATCGATCGGCGCCAACCGTCGTCTCTCTGCTCACGGCAATACCAGCTGTGGCGCCGATCGATGACGAAACCTGGCAAAGTGCCAGATTCTACCGTAAATTTAGTGCGATACGCAACCGCACCATGTCCTTTTAACATTGCGGTCAACTGTAACCTTGTAGACTCTATTCCGTGTTTGACATATCTGCAGATCTTCAGTGCAGAATCTGCAACCGACTCGTCCACACCGGTCCCCATAGGGTCTTGATGAAGTAGGAAGGTCACGAAGTGTGGGCGGAGGACGAAATACAAGTCGAAGGGGGGAGTGCTGATCTGCGAACTGCTTTGTTTACATCCATGGCGAATAGTTCATTAACAAAAGGAAGGATAAGGGGGACTTCAGATGCGGAACAGTACGGGCGCCACGTCGAAAAGTCGGTTTCGAAGTAGCCGTTATGGTACAATATTTCCGCTATGTCTTTCCATTTCTCCTTGACAGTCAGACGTAAGTTTTCTGGCTGAGCTAAGTAGACTCTTCACAACACTCCTTTTCATATAAATTGGGAGGCAGCTGCGCGAGTGAACCAGAATACTGTGCTTATCTGGGTCAAATTCCGGTCCGCAATTGTGTCTCGACACGCTTTGCGGCCGCAGGCGCTCGAGTCAATCGAGTTTCCAGCTCCTAAGCCGACTCGATATGGCTTTTTATGCAGTATTCTTCAATTTTGTTTACTTTCCTAGAGTCAACAGATCGGCAGCTGCGGCTCTGGAAACTCTTTCGACTCGAAAGTGCGCGGCCGCAAAGCGTGTCGAGACGCAATTGCGGACCGGAATTTGACCCAGATAAGCACAGCATTCTTTGATGCCGACTTCTTAGACCACTTCAAATGCGCAACGCCTTTCACTATCTTGAATTTCGTGTTAAGAAAAGGAAGGTAACCATCATCTCCTGAAGCCTCAGACGTCAGAACTACACATTCGTATTGCAAATTCAGGCGGTTAAAGATTTCCATCATCTCACTTGACGACTGTGTAACCACCATAACATCGTCAATATAGCCACCATAGAAACGTACGGTTGATGATAAACACCTCCTCTCAAAGCTGTCCACAAACAGTATAGCCAGCAAGGGTGCGAGCCTGTTTCCCATCGCAAGGCCGCGCCTCTGTCGGTAGATGACGTTCTGAAAACGGAAGAAGTTGAATTCAACCACTGCACACAGCAGTACTTTGATGTCGTCGTGTCGTAGGTCACAGAGCTGGATCTCATCCTGATGTTGCTGAAGGGAACTCAGACATGCATCGACAGCTGCATTCGTGTTTACATTAGCGTAGAGCGCTGCCACGTCAAAACTCTGATATTGTACTGAATCTCCTGACAGTTAACTACTTCTCAGTCTGGAGGAATTGATCCGTATTAACCAGATGCGATGGGACGAACTTTAGCAAAGGAGAAAGGAGGTGGCTCAGAAACCAGCTCA
Source organism: Aplectana chamaeleonis (assembly GCA_029168955.1). Taxonomy (NCBI): domain Eukaryota; kingdom Metazoa; phylum Nematoda; class Chromadorea; order Rhabditida; family Cosmocercidae; genus Aplectana; species Aplectana chamaeleonis. The sequence goes on from JAPDOI010000890.1 coordinate 97,365, forward strand.
CTCCATCGGTGGGTCGCCTGCTGCCGGACCACTGTAGGTTAGGCTTACCAAGATTTCACATCTTTAAATTATGTTTTTTGCTATCTGGTCATCATTTAGTCGCCTGATGGTGGGTCTATGACACGAAACCGTTGCGATAAAGTGGTTGATGAATATTCGTCGCCACAATCCAGTACACGAGCTTCAAAGTATCCACTTGCCGGCTACTCTTACTATTCAACGCCAGCGCGGCACGCGCGTGACGCCCGCTCCGCCATGGCGTCCGTAACCGTAAAAACTTTTTCGGCATTTTCATTACTAATCCGTCTTCAATTTCATTCCGTCTCATAAAACAATTAATTTTAGTGCTATCTTCTGCTACTATGATAGTGTTCGCTCAACTTTCAAAACCGAATCTGTCTAATATATTTTTTTGCTCAGAAAGTACAGAAATGGACGTCAATTCGCTAAACAAAACCCATAATAACCACTCGAAGCTAATGTTTCTAGAGCTAAAGTTTCAACCGCTCGAGTCCGTATTTCGAGTAACTGTTTCTCTGGAAAGGGGGGGGGTTCGGAAGCTTAAATCCGGTTACTGTCTATATTTGGCTGGCAGCTACATAATAAATGCAAAAAGGAAAGAAACGGTTTGCATTGGCTGGCCGTCCCAGCCAGATTATCCCACCAATAGAGCTTCTTGTACGGTAACGCAATAGTTCACACGATCCAAGCGTGTGGGAACCCCATATCGGGCGTGGGGTGAACAGGTCAAGATGGTCAAGATCAACTTGAATTCGCTCAACTTTCAAAACCGAATCTGTCTAATATATTTTTTTGCTCAGAAGGTACAGAAATGGTCGTCGATTCGCTAAACAAAACCCATAATAACGAGCTAATAACGAACAAATCCAGTACACGAGCTTCAAAGTATCCACTTGCCGGCTACTCTTACTATTCAACGCCAGCGCGGCACGCGCGTGACGCCCGCTCCGCCATGGCGTCCGTAACCGTAAAAACTTTTTCGGCATTTTCATTACTAATCCGTCTTCAATTTCATTCCGTCTCATAAAACAATTAATTTTAGTGCTATCTTCTGCTACTATGATAGTGTTCGCTCAACTTTCTGATACTATGATAGTGTTCGCTCAACTTGAATTCGCTCAACTTTCAAAACCGAATCTGTCTAATATATTTTTTTGCTCAGAAAGTACAGAAATGGACGTCAATTCGCTAAACAAAACCCATAATAACCACTCGAAGCTAATGTTTCTAGAGCTAAAGTTTGAACCGCTCGCGTCCGTATTTCGAGTAACTGTTTCTCTGGAAATGGGGGGGGTTCGGAAGCTTAAATCCGGTTACTGTCTATATTTGGCTGGCAGCTACATAATAAATGCAAAAAGGAAAGAAACGGTTTGCATTGGCTGGCCGTCCCAGCCAGATTATCCCACCAATAGAGCTTCTTGTACGGTAACGCAATAGTTCACACGATCCAAGCGTGTGGGAACCCCATATCGGGCGTGGGGTGAACAGGTCAAGATGGTGCTTCGATAAAGTGTGCTTTAAAAGGTTGATCAGAGAAGAAAAAGGACTTGTCTTCTCCTTCTTCTGCAGCCTCAAAGTGGTTTTTTGTCATAGGTTAAGGAACTGGGCGGCCTTTACAGGATTCGTCCAAAGGTCCATTGTGGTTAAGGAGGTAGGTCTCTTCGGGCACAAGAATAAGTGCGCCGTGTCGTGTCCGGGACTACCACAGTCCGGGCATGCGTCTGGTCGGCTACTGTCGATCTTGTTGACATAAGACATAAGCAGAATAGAGTGACCACAGCGCAGCGAGGCAGGAGCACATCTGGGTCGCCTGCCAAGTTGAGACTCGGACTCGCAAACCCGAGGCGGCACTGCTCCTAAAATGGGGTTCACAGCCTCCTTCTCCAGATATCCTCGAACAAACTGGGTGTGCTCCTCACGCAGGAGACGAAGCCTTTCCATGTTGGAGTCGGCCCATCTCTGTACATCAACTTTACGAGGAGCGTCTGCGAACGGCGTTCTTATCGATCTCTGTCTAATGGGCTTCATTATTCTCTTTGTCGGATGATTCGGCTGTTTCCGAACATGAATATACATCTGCTGCGCCTGGAGTTCACAGTGCTCCTTGACTGGTAGTATGCAGGCCTCCGCGTGAAGATGTTCTATTGGCGAGCTCCTCGCACAGCCAGTAACATATCTAAGCGCAGCATTCTGAACACGCTGCAGCTTATTCCAGGAGCTGTCCGACACCAGGTGCTGCCACACTCGTGCCGCATATTCCAGAGCCGACTGAAGTATTGCTCTGTAGATCCTCAATAGTCTCTCTGCTGCTGCCCCATGATGTTCCTCCAAGAGCTCTCAAGACATTGAGCTTTGCCTTGACGACTGTTTGTTTCTGTTCCGAGTTTTCGTGAAACTTCATGAGATCAAGAATAAGGTTAAGCAGCTTTTTGAATTTTGCTGCTGGCAACCGGTCACCATCCCATTTGACATCTGGGTGGGCACTGTGTTCCTTGGTGTTTGTTGTGAACACTGAAGCAGAAGATTTTGCAGCAGAAACTGTGAGCATCATATTATCGAGGAATAGCTTCAACTCGACGAGATAGGCGCTGATCTTGTTAGCGGCTATTTGCAGGTCAGGGTCCTGGCACATGATGGTGATGTCGTCGGCATACATAACAATCTTTACATCATTGGGAGGCTCGGGAATGTTCTAAGATACAGGCTGAATAGGGCAGGGGACAACACTCCGCCTTGCGGAACACCGGCTGCTATTGGAATGCTATCGGATACGTGATTCTGGAACAGAACCTTACCCCGGCGACCTTTCGTAAACGCTGCAATCCATCGCTTCTGCAATGATGGTAGCGACGACTTGAGCAGTTTCTCGGACAGCAGTCCCAAATTAACAGAGTCAAATGCTTCAGTCAGGTCGAGGGCAACAGCCACCGTTCCCAGGGGCTTTTTCATGTTGAACCCATCGACTGCAAAGCTCACGATCTCCAATAGAGCAGTAGTAGTGGAATGAAGCTTTCTGAACCCATGCTGATGCTGCTGTCGCTCATTTTGAACAGCCAGGTCCCTTACGATCAACTTTTCAGCTAACTTGGCGACGAGCGATAGAAGGCTAATTGGTCGAAAGCCTTTTGCCGTGCTTTGGGACTTGCCTGGCTTTGGCAACGGTATCACAATGGCTGTATTCCTTCCTTCCTTTCCGATAGCCTTCGAGTTCCTCATTTATTTGATAACCTTCTCCACTTGGGTAGGAATACAGGCCTCAGAAGCATTCATGAGCGGCGACAGGCTCAGCTCTCTAACCGTGAATCTGTTTTGTACGCCACGCTTGGTACGTGTGATGAAAAAATGCTTGCCGAGTGCATAAGCAGCAGCTTTTCCTGTTTTGAAGACGTTCTCCTCGAACTCAATAGCGGAGCTCATAGGAGGAGCGGACTTGCCGGAGATTTTCCTCAACACTTTCCACGTTGTACTTCCGTCTTGAAATTCAACTTTTCAGTGAACTTCTCCCAGCAATCCTTCTTGTTCTTGTCCAGGTCTTTTTTAATCTCCTCATCTAGCCTGGCCACATCGGAATCCATATAATTCTCTGCCCTCTTTGCGTCACGTTCTCTAATCTTCTGCAGAATGTCCCTGGTCACATTGGCAAGGGTCCTTACTCTTCCTTCTAGGATAACAGCTTTCATCGCTTTTCGGATAGCGTCGGCCAGATGACGTTCCTTCTGGTGCACATCTCCATTCCATGGGTAATCAGCCGCATGGCGGAGTGCAACCTCGCTAAACAGGCTCCAGTCTGCTAGACCTAAATTGAGATAAGTACGATGACGAAAACCAGAGTAAGGGGCAAGAGAGTCAGATAGATCAGTATAGACAAAGACGGGAATGTGGTCGCTGGAGAGAGTAGTGGAGGTTGACCACGTGCAAGCATTAGAAAGGTTGGATGAGACGAGAGAGATATCTGGGCTAGAAGGTCGGCCGTTGGCAGGGAGACGAGTGGGCTGGTCATCATTGAGGATAACCAGATCGCACTCAGCCCATTCTTCGAAGTCTTCCCCTCTAGCGTCAGAATCGAGCGCAGAACAGAAAGTGTGAGCATTGAAGTCACCCGCAAAGACAGCTGAAGGGGAGAGTGAGCAGTCATGCAACTGCTTAAGGAGGAGAATAGGATTATAGGAGGGGGGACAAGATGTTATAGGAGGAATATAGATGTTAAATAGGGATGAAGGGACTTTGAGGGGGAGGTGGACAGGAACGTATTCGAGAGTACCGTCCTTAGAAGTATTAAGAATAGTATGAGAAGACAAGGCAGATTGCACAAAAGTAGACACTCCGCCACCAAGAGCAGACCTTGGCATGTGATAGGCGGTGTAGCCCGGAATGTCAGGCTGGGGGTAAGTGGTAGAAGGAGAGAGCTTGGTTTCTTGAACCATGATAACATCCGGGTGATGAGAACATGCGAATAGAGAGAGCTCAGATAACTTGTTGCGAAGGCCGTTGAGATTAATGTGAACAATGGAGAGGGGGCGGTTGGTAATTGAGGAATCAGAGTTGCTGGGGGCGGAGCACAGAACACAACGAAAGGATGGGTCATGATGCCTCACAGAACTGAGGCCCAAACAGGAGAGATGCACCCACCTTTGGCATCCGAAGCACTGGACGCTGGTATGTCTCCAGTTAGAGTTACCACTAAACTTCTCCTTAATTTTCCGGACTCCTCCCGTAATCTGTCAGAAAAATGGCGATTTCTGAAAGACTACGAAATACTGCTTCGGCATCCGAATCGGCGGTTTCGAGGTCAGTAAGAATGAGGTTTTATAATCAAAACCTTTTCGGGACTCAGAAAGAGTGGTGAGGCGTGGCTTATACTCCAGGGAACTTCTTAGCAAAAGGATCGAGAATCGCCGGAACGCGGATGTGATCCATGTGGCGCGTGTTGTGCCCGACTTAAAGGCACAGTACTCCTTCATACATGATTTTTGTTGAGATTTTGAAGTAATTGTGTGGTGGAACCCTCCTGTGTAATACATGCAAAGTAGATATGAGATCTCAATTCCTCCAAATGAGCGAGATATAAGCGACCCGGGCCCAATTCTCTTCAGTCACCGCCACGGACCACGCCCCTTTTACACGAACTATTGTAGGTTTTTCCTAATGTCTTTATTCGTGAAAGAGTAGAATATTACGGCACCGAATTCAATATTAAGCCTTAGGCTGGGTTTATACTTCCACCGCGGAGCAACGCGGCAGCTTACTTACGCGTCGCGCCGTATTGGAAGTGTCAACCAAGGTGTACATCGTCGCACCTATAGGAGTGATCTCTGATGGCTGAATTGAGATGCATTCGCACAAGCAAGACCTTTTAGGATCCAGGGTCAGCGGTCACTCATAGGCCCAGGTAACCACTAGATCCATTGCTGAATCTTGGTAGATGAATTTAATAGAAGAATCTTGGTTGCTCACCCCCTGAATTCAGGGGGCTCAGGTACTCAAGGCGACAGCCGGCGCCCCACATTTCGAGGGTGCCGGCCAGCGGCGAACCATGCTGCATGCGACGCACACGCAGCGCGGATATTGGCTCTCCCGCGAGCCACAAAACACGCCACGCCATCTTCAATTCGGCCGGTTGGAAAGACAATTGATAATGGTCACGAATGATCACGTCGTAACGTGCTTATCACGTGCACAGCCGGTAAAAAAGGTGCCTCATCTCACTAGAGTACTCATTCGGCATTGCAATGCCGGCCCTGGAAGGTGACTCCCAATCACTCTCCGGAGGCCAGCATATCTTTGACTGCTGAAGGGATAGAGGTATCCCCAAGGCTGGGGGGGGGCGGCTTTCGCCGCGATCCGCGGGGAGGGTGGTTCTTCACCACAGACTGCGGCGGACAGCGTAAACTGGCAGAATTTTCCGTACTATCCCGACCAGAGTACGGGAAAATTCTGACAGATTTCGGAAAAATTCTGCCAGAAAACGAGAAAAATCTGCCAGAAAACGGTAAAATTACCACCAGAGGAGGGCAAAATCGTTCCGTAATCTGGCAGAATTTTCCCGTAATCTGTCAGAATTTTCCCGTAATGCTCCGACCTGAGTGATAAGACCTTCAAAATTTTTACCAATAAGGGCTTCTGAGGGGTGGGTCTGAGAAAATCGGCAAAATTTTGCTCACGGAGGGAGGGGGTCTGAGTAAAATAGGCCTCGTCCACACCTCGTGCCGTACCCTGTTACAGTGAAAAAAAATCTTTGAAAAAGTCTAAAAGCCAGAATGACAAGACTCACAGTTTTGACTGTGTCATAAGTATGATTAGTAACTCCATCCTCAACACCGCACAATAAAGCCAACCCTTCTATCGCCGACAGGCGGACGCGAGAATCCATATCGCTGGTCATTTGACATAGCAAACGCTCCAGAACTAGCAATGACGTCGAGTCCGGCCTTCCTATAACGAAACATTTTGAAAGATGTTCATATTTCAAGTACATGAAGACAGCTAACGGTGCTCAGCGAAAAAGCATCGATCAAGTCCGTTTGGAACGAAATCAAGTGAGATACTGGCGTCATGTCACGAAACGACACAGACTGATGGCTAACCAAACGTCTAACCCAGTTTGATAAATTCCCCCCATCAAGTCCGTATTTATTTCACGATTGGTTGCTGTTGACTGATAATCCAGGTGCGCAGGAACCTTTCTCATTTCTTTAGAGCAGCACTTCTTCTTTGCAGCCGCAGAAGAGTTTTTGTCATACGTTCGAAAAACGGGCGACCGAAGTTGGATTCAACCACAAATCCATTGTCGTCAGTGTGGTGGGCCTCTTCGGACAATCGAATTGGTGTGCTGTAGTGTGGCCAAGGTTATCACAATCCGGGCACTCGTCAGGCTTACTGCTGTCGATCCTATGCGAGTATGACATCAGCGTAGGGAATGCCCGCAGCGCAACGAGGCAAATGGACATCTAGCCCGCCGACCGAGTTCCATCTCGGTGTTGCTGACTTCAAGTGGTGCGATCCCCAATATGGGGTTGACAGCCACCTTTCTCAAGTGATCCCTAACGAATCGGATGTGTTCCGCACTTAAAAGACGAAGACGGTCCAATTGGGAGTCTGTCCATCTGTCCCGATTCGGGACACTCTTGTCTATATTTCAATGATCCTCCTGTTAATGAGGCGAGCCACCACCCGGGTGGCCCGACCTCTCGTATCGTATTTCATACGCCCCTTTACGACCGTAAGAGGGCGGATCATTTATGGAGTAGACTCGTTATCATATTCTCTGGCTGTCGTCTCACCGCCTTGATGCGGAGAATAAATAATCTGAACCACCGAGTATTCTCTGGGCACTGAAAACCCATAGTGGTGAAATAATCCACTGCCACCGACAATCTGGTGCATCGGCCCAATTTGTGCCGTTTTCATACAGTCCACCCAAGACTGTTCAAAGTGCAGCCCACCCAAGACTGCCACACACAGTCCACCCAAGACTGTTTCAAGTACAGCCCACCCAAGGCTGCCACACACAGTCCACCCAAGACTTTATAAGTGCAGTTCACCCAAGACTGCCCACAGCACATTAGTTCATTCGCTGTGCGACATCGAATCGTGATGTCTTTGGTTTTCCATAGAAAACCGATTGCGCTTAGCGCAAAAACTCTCCAAGTTCTGTTGGAGAGATATGCTCCCTATACGGATGAGCAGGCTCCATCTGGAACAGATGAGGAGAAATTTGAAGAGTTGTTAAGTGCTGCCAATTTGATTACAAGCAGCATCAAAACTATCGAAATGGGTAGAAATTCCCTTCAGTCCTTAGTGGTCAAGCTTCACGAAGAGTACGATGAAGCAAGGTCAAAGGGAAACAAAAAAAGATCTTGTAAATGAGGTTGAGGAAATTGAAAAAGAATCTCAATTCGCAGAAAGGATCGCAAAAGCGAGTGAAATGATTTTTTAGCTCACAGCAAGGGCAAACGAAGCAAAAGTTCAATGTGAAAAACTCGCTCGAAAACTGGGAGTGAAAATCCCCAAAAGCAACGTATTGGAACCTGATAGGACAAAGGGTCAGAACGATGGCGAAGAGGACGTAATTAATCCTAATGACGCGGTATGGCTGTCAGAGGATAACTCTGAGGCCAGTAGAGATTCTGTTGAAGAGGATGTTTTCTGTCGCTCATTGAAACCCAGCCAGTTGAGACTACCAAAATTTTATGGTGATGAAGAGGAGTTTACAGAATATTGGGCAGTTTACAAAACTCTTGTACATCAAAGTAAGGTATTGAGCACTGTCGAAAAAATGCTCTTATTGAAAGACAGCCTGAGAGGAAGGGCGGAAACTACTATCAAGGGTATTCAGTTAGTCTCACAGAATTATAAGTGGATGATTGAGACGCTCAAAAAGAAGTTCGGGAACAAACCCACTAACAGGGCCAAAATTGTGCAGAGATTGATGGATTTGCCTATGGCCAAAAACAGTGCAGAAAGTTGCACGAATATTTTCGACAAAATTCGTATCCTTGTAAATCAAATGGTCTCTGCGGGACAAGATATCCCGAATATGCGGGACGCAATGTGGACCGAAAAAATCCTGGAAAAGTTCCCATACACTATTGTGAAAATGTGTTGATTTCCATACAAGAAAAAGAAGAGGTACGAGTTGAAGGCGTGATGGAACAGCTTGACAAAGAAATCGGCGCAAAGAGATTCATAGAAACTCGTTTGAAGGGTCGCTCTAAGCCTGATTTTCAACCCAGTACGTTTGAACATGTCGCACAGCGACAAGAGCAAAGAAACAGAGAACGATGTATATTTTGCAATGGTGATCATTCATCATTAAGTTGTAGGAATGTTGTTGATGTCCAATCAAAAAGAAGGGGGCCCTGCGAGGCATAACAACCCTCGAAATTCTCGCTACAGTAATCCTGCGCAACAGCGAGACAGAAATGCCTCAGACAGGCCGACAGCGAACGTATCGCGTAATAACCCAAATCGATGGCGTAATAACCTTTGTGATACTACTCATCGAGAGGACCAAAATACGAATATACATGCCGTCAACGGGATTCAAACTACTTCCAGCTCCACAGCAGGGAATAAAGCTGATATATTGAAAGATCAAGTTGTTCTGATGACAACTGAGGGCAAAGTTTGGAATTATAACACCAACAGTTTCGAAAGAGTAATATTCTTCTTTGACACAGGTGCTCAAAGAACCATAATCAAGGAGAAAATAGCTGAAATGCCTGGCCTCCCCAGGAAAAGCACCGAGATTTGCACAAGGTCCGGTATTGGTGTCCATATAGAAAAGTTCAAGACCCATTTTGTCTCACTTTCTATCACTACAGCTTTCGGGAGAGAAATGGTGCTGGATATTCAAACAAAGCCCGTTATTAGCAACGGAATTCCATCTGTACGTCTTTATGAGTGTGACAAACAGTTTCTCCAAGACAACGATATTTCCTTATGTTGTCCACATGTGCGAGGAGAACATAGTATCCCTCATGTATTGGTCGGCCTGGATCATTATTACGACCTCGTTCTGAACAGCAATACGACACAGTTGCCATCTGGTCTATACGTTGCTCGAACTGTTTTTGGATCTACACTACACGGGCGAGGGCTGATCCCAAAGGATAATCTAGAAACTGAGATATTGCACAGTCTCACACTTAAACAAGAGAAAACCGAAGTTGAGTTGCTAGAGAAAATATTTGAACTCGATGGTCTGGGTATTTCAAATGATGAAATCATCAAAGGAGAAAGGACTTTCGAGTACTTTGAAAGCTATTCTAAACTAATAAGCTTTTAAAATGGTAAGGTGACAGCACCTTTTCCATTGAAAGATAACGTTGCCGATTTAGATTATAATTATGGAATGGCCTACCGCAGGCTTTAATCCCTCCTAGGGTACATGGAGAACAACGGGTTGCGCGTACCTCCAACTCGATGGCACAAATGAGGTCACCCAGCTAGTAAGCGGAAAGACAAAACTAGCACCCAAGAAAATGCGCCAAACCATTCCGAAATTGGAGATGCTTGGAATCCTTATTGGATTGAGAATGGGAAAGAGCATTTCAGAATCAATTGGGGATCCGAGATGCTCAACCTACGAGTGGTGGATCTGTGGGGTCGACTACCAAGATCAAGGAGACTCATCAAACGGGCATCAACAACTCCACGAGGAGTTTTTTCTGTATGGGAGTGCAAATGGCTGGCTGCTGCACTCCTCCGCATACTACTGTTACGAGCCGGCAATGAGAGGAACCCAGGGCCACGCAGCAAGACTCCACGATATCCATGCTGTAATTGTGGATTATCGGCTCAACATGCAAGCGTCCAGTGCGGTGGTTGCCTCGGCTGGGTACACCTCAAATATTCGGGGTTAACCAGCTATAACGACTACACTGTTGCTTATTGTTGTACTTCTTGCTCTAACTCTCCCCCTAGTGTTCCTCTTCATAGTCTAGACATTTTTCAATTCAATATCAATGGCGTGCGTGCCAAACTTGCTGAACTCACATTGTACATTGAACGCTCTCATCCAGATGTCATTCTCCTTCAGGAGACAAAACTTAGCCCAACATCTTCCCTACCCCGCCTCCCCGGTTATACGTCTTACCACCTTCCTCGCACATCTCATGGTGGAGGCGTTTCTACGTTTGTAAAATCTTCTATACCTTCTCATCTTATTGCTCTCCCTAATGATAATGTTGTGGAATGTATTGGTGTTCATGTTGTTTTGCAAAGTTGCCCTATAGATACTGTTAATGTTTATATTCCCCCTGTCTCCTCGTGTCCTAGTTCGTTTGACCCCACTCCATTTTTGCATTCTGTACACTCTGCCCTCCCATCGTCTTCTGCTGTCATGGCTGGCGATTTTAATGCTCACTCCACATCCTGGTTCTCCTCTCTAGATCCCGATGACAGAGGGGAACTACTTGAGCCTTTTGTTGAGGATTGTGACCTTGTTGCCATTAATGAGGACGCTCCCACTCGCCTTCCGTCCACGGGCAGGCCGTCCTCTCCTGATGTCACTTTTGTATCATCTTCTCTTGCTGTTTCCTGTAACTGGTCCACTGCTATAGCTATGGCCAGCGATCATGTACCCATATGTGCTTCATTGGATTTGTCGCTCAATAGTCACCTGGCACCTTTCGTAGGCTCGCGTAGCAAATTGTACACCAACTATCGTAAGGCTAACTGGGTCATGTTTAAGGAGGTGTTACTCAGTCGGGTAGCCTACTATCCGCTTACCGGCTCCGTTCATGAGAAAGACAAGTTCATTGTTGATGCCATATGCAATGCATCCAGAATTGCAATTCCTACAGGGCGCGTTAGAACGTTTCATCCTAACGTCCCCAGAGATGTCCTGGAGCTGATCTAATCACGGGACGAGAAACGCCGTGCTGATCCTGGAGATCCAGCATTAAACTACTGTCTGATGAGATCACCAAAAGGCTGAATGGTTACAAGCGGACGCGATGGATGGAGTTCACTGAATCCTTGAATTTCTCCACTGATTCAAAGAAGACTTGGAGCATTCTTAAGCGGTTATCTGGGAAGAAATCGGCAGCGGAGCGCAACATGCTGGAGTTCCCTTCAGGGAAATTCGAGTCCGGATTCAAGGCTGCATGTCGACTTGGAAAACACTTTGCTTCTGCGACGTCCCGCCGTGATCATTCCAACAGGCTCACTCTCCGGTCTATAAGGAAGCTCAGACGACAAGATGTACCTGCCATAACTGCCTCTGAGATGTCTTCCCTCATCAAGTCCATGAAGAACTCGAGAGCCGAGGGACCCGACGGCGTGTCAGCCGTCCATCTCAAGCACTTGCCGGAAGAGTTCCTTGAATTACTTTGTGACCTAGTCTTCTCGTCATTCAGCACAGGTGTCATTCCCACTAGATGGAAGCAAGCAATTGTTCTCCCGATCCTCAAGCCTGGCAAACCAGAAGATCAAGCAACTTCGCATCGACCCATCTCCCTTTTGTCCCCTATTGCTAAGTTAGCGGAGAAATTTATTAACCCGCACCTCCAAGAAGCATTACGACATAACGTGCATAAACATGGCTTCAAGAAGGCCCACTCTACCATCACGGCACTCACGTCCATCACAGAACACATAATTGCTGGCTTCAATATGAAACCTCCAGCTGGAAGAAGTATAGTCGTGGCAGTTGACTTAACCGCTGCCTTCGATAATGTCAGTATCCCTCTGCTGTCCAAATCGATTCTGGACTCTACTATTCCTGACTGGTGCGAAAGATGGACTGATAACTTTGTCAAGAATCGTTCCATTCGTGTGAAATTTGATGGACACTTCTCGAAGTCTGTGCCCCTGAAGGCGGGCGTCCCACAAGGAGGAGTTTTATCTCCCAGCCTGTTTTCTTTGTATTTGTCTGATGTGCCGAAGCCGTCACCAAACATCCACTTATGTCTATATGCGGATGACATCACTATTATTTGTACTGACCCTGTCATCGATCGAGCCACTGCTGAGATGAATAAATACCTCGTCAGTCTGGCTAAGTTCCTGGAATCGAAGCAGCTAAAGGTCTCTCCAACGAAGTCCAGCGTTACTTTGTGCACTACAGCGACAGCCGAACACAAGCTGCATCCCAAGGTTCTTTGGGAAGGAAATATGCTGCCCTTATCAAAACACCCTCGACTACTCGGTGTATTCCTGGACCCGTCACTACGTTTTCATGAAAATACACGTATTCGAGCTGCTGCTGCCAACACACGTAACAACATCCTACGTTCGCTAACAGGCACTACATGGGGTAGCTCTAAGGAAATCCTGCGAACCACCTACAGGGCTATGGTGCAGCCGGTGCTGGAATATGGAGCCCCAATATGGTCAAGACACCTGTCGGAAACCTCTTGGAGCAAACTTCAGCGTGCACAGAACACTGCTCTACGCGTGATCACTGGATGCCCTCGATCCACACCGGTATCTCATCTACATCAAGAGTGTTCGCTGCTTCCTGTAAAGCAGCATTGTCAACTCCAGTCGCAACAGTTCCACGTTGGCATTGTAAGAAATTCCACACACCCTAATTTCCCATTACTGTCATCTGGTCCCCATTTCCGACATATACGCTCGCCACTTCATGCTGCAGTCTCTGTCTTGGATCGTCAACGTTGGGCGACGTCGGAGCTCAATCGCGTCAGACTGCTGCAAATGGAGCACACCCGATTCATCAGAGAATACCTTTCCAGTGCTCCGCTAAATCCAATTCTTGGTGACGTGCCTCCCCCTATCGATGACAGCGAAATGGACCTACCCAGACGTACACGCGTCATCCTGGCAGGTCTACGTTGTGGACACACCTCTTACCTCAAGGCCTTCGTCCATAAGATCGACTCGTCGATCCATGACGAATGACCCGACTGCCACAACCCAGGGCATGATTCATTTCATTTATTTTCATGTCCTGCAAGGCCGACATCTCTAGCAGTTATGGATATGTGGAAGAACCCGTGCGATGTGGCTGCCTTTCTACACCTATGGGGAGAAGCTCTATGTGACCGATAAGAAGAAGAAGAATCAATTGGTATTCATATAAATAAGCTATGCGTCATCAGTGACAGCGAAATAGCCCTGCATTGGGTGAATTCCTCGCGCAAGCTTCCCGTATTCGTAGCAAATCAAAGAGAAAGAATCACGAAAATTCAATCTCAGCTCGAAAATTCAGGGATAGGTGTGAACTTTTATCATATGCCGTCACAACACAATCCTGCCGACGCGGGAACGAGAGGTCTCTCAGCTCTTCAAATGAACACCCACGATTGGGTTAGAGGACCACAGTGGATAAAGGAAGAGGAGAAAATTTCCGAACTGCGATCTTGATACACCCTCAATTCCAAAGAAAAGCTCGAAGAGATTGAAATTCACGAAAACGTAAACGTTGCAGATTCCGACGCAGAAACAGCTGAACAGGTCGAATCAAAGTTAATAAATCTATCGAGATTTTCGCGATATGAGATGGCGCTCCGAACACTAGCAAGAGTGGGGAAATTATTAAACGGTTGGATACAGAGATGCAACTCTAGGAGATCGACTGAAATTACAGTAACCGTCGTCAACAAGTTTTCCCCAGAAACCGAAATAAACAGCGACGACATATCGCTATGTGAAAAACTCATCTTAAAATCAGCGCATGAAAATTTGAATTTGGGGGCGCTTCAAAAGCGCTTTCCTCAACAGAGAGTAGTACGGGATGAATCCGGAATCATCCGCTACCAGTCGCGGATTCAGAACGCATCTCTTCCTTATGATGCTAAGATGCCAATCTATATCGTAAACGACTCTGACCTGTGCAGACTTGTCATCGATTATATACACAGAACAAATGCACACTGTGGAAAGGATCACACACTAGCGCTAGCTAGGCAGAAATATTGGATCCCGCAGCCATCCAGAGCCATCAAGAAGTTCATAAAATCTTGTGTTACTTGCAAGAAACTGAATGGGCTACCGTATGGTGCCCCTGAAATGCCTCCATTACCATCAGATCGGGTGTCAATAAGCAAACCGTTTCAAAATGTTGGCTGCGACTTCATGGGACCATTTGAATCCAAAAACGTCCAGAAGATGTACGTTTGCTTATACACTTGCCTAACAACTAGAGCAGTGCACCTTGAAGTTGTAGAAAATCCCTCCACAGGAGCATTTCTAAATAGTTTCATAAGATTCGTCTCACGCAGAGGTGTCTCACAGTGGATAGAAACCGATTGTGGCACGAATTTCAAACTGGGTCAGAAGATTATTGATATCCTATTTTCCCAAGAAGAAGCAACGGGAAGTTCTATCATGACCTACAGTGCTACCGAAAACATCAAGTGGATTTTCAACCCACCTTCCTCACCGTGGATCGGAGGAGTCTGGGAAAGACTGGTAGGTACAGTCAAGAAATGTCAGCAAAAAGCGGTTGGCAGGAAAAGGTTATCTTTCGAGCAAATGACTACTGTGCTAACACGAGTGGAGGCCATAATTAATACACGACCTCTCACAAATGTCAGTACATCGGACCTGTCCGAAATACCGCTCAGGCCAGTAGACTTTTTGAGAGGTAATCTGAAATACTCCATCCCACCGGTTAACTCACAAACAGATGATCCGTCATTCGATCCAGACCTGATTCAAACAGTGAATCAAGCTTACGAAGCTCTTGAGTTTTCTGAGTTAATAGCATCAAAGTTTTAGGAAAGATGGAACACCGAATATCTCACCGCTTTGAGGGATAGTCATCGAATGCTATTAAAACAACCTCGTCACATAACGAGCAAATGCCCGCAAGTCGGCGAAATTGTTTTAATTGAGCAGGAATTATTGCCAAGAGGGCATTGGATAAATGGTAAAATAACGGAAGTTATAACCAGCGCAGATGGACAAATTCGTACCGCGAAGATTCTAATGCCTAACCGCAGAATCCTTCAGCGTCCTCTCAACAAAATATATCCTTTGGAAATTCGTAGCGTTCCGAACGAAGGAACAACACATGTTGATGTCTCGGATTGCCAACCCCTAGAACAGAGCGCTAAACGGATCCAACCGCAAAGAACAACCAAATCACGGGCGTCTGATGCAATTAGAGAATTTGAAAGAGATCTGGAGGACTCTGACTATGAATCAACAAATGCAAGTCATTTGGTTACTACAGATCGACGAAACAAACTAATTGCTAGCTCGGGATTAGCAACACGATACTCTTCAACCTTGACGCTTCTAATGCTGATGAGCTGTCCATTCAGCCAAACACTGGCTAATGTCATCGGCCGTATACAATGCATAAAAGGAGTAGTGGGGGTGTGTACACAGGCCATAAAACGGCCAATGTCTCACCGTCGACTGCGTACCACGCGCAGCGCGACCGCACGCGCGTCGGAAGCGAACGAGTTTTGGCCGCCGCGGCGCGGCGCGGCGGCCGAACAAGTCGCGCGGCGGCCAAAACTCGTTCGCTTCCGACGCGCGTGCGATCGCGCAGCGCGTGGTACGCAGTCGACGGTGAGACATTGGCCGTTTTATGGCCTGTACAAGTCTGTTGGTACCTGGTCGTTGGTGCCCCTGCTTCTACTGAACCCAGCAGACCTTTGAGTGTACACAGGGAACGTTCGAGCGATATAGCGTGCACAGCTATATCGCGAAAGTATCCCGCACATTGCATAAAGGTGTCGCCGTCCGGCACACCAAGGCCTCTGGTCCATAACACCTTAGGATCCGTACCTAAGGAGTCATGGAGTCTTTGGCCACAAGCCACAATTTCGCCACCCTGAACTGTCGATCGCTGTCGAGTGATATCCAAAAAACTGCGCTATCCAGACTTCTGAGCTATTTCCATGCACCGTTTGCTGCTTTGCAGGAAACCCGCCTCAAGGATACACCCGTCATCAGCGTCGGAGAGTACACCATCTACTGCGGTAACGCTGACGATAGGAGAGTGGGAGGCTGTGCAATAGCTGTAAGGAAGGATTTCAATGGTATGGTCAAGGAGTTTGGCTCAACGTCGTGCCGGAATGCATTCGTACGACTGCGGGATCACAGAGGATTCAATCTGTGGATAGTGAGTGCTCATGCGCCCACTGAAACCGCCGAAGACAATTCGAAGGATGCGTTTTATGAGGAACTCAATACGTTGCTGGCCAGGATACCTTGTCAACATGCTGTTGTCGTGGGGATTGACGCAAATGCGAAGATGGGACTTGATCAGGAATCCGAAGTACTCAGTAAATGGTTCTACCCAGTGGAGCAAACATCGGACAATGGCTACCGCCTTGTCGACTTTTGTGAACGCAGTGGTCTGATTATTGCATCGACATTCAAGAGGAATCATCGCCGCCATCAGCTTACGTGGCAGGGACCAACCCGGCTATCTTCAGAAGAGCAGTGGAAGCGGAAGATGACAACTTTGAAACTACAGCTTGACTATGTCCTGACGAGGAATATTCCAGTATCGGACATTCGAAGATCTAGAGCTGTGTGGGATGTCGCATTCGATTCGGATCACCGTCCTGTTCTGTTGAACTTCACTGGGAGGATTCATAAGAGGAAGCGAGGGACCCAGCCTCTCCAGAGGATTGACATGACAAGTCTCAGAGATGAAGAGTGCAGAAGGAATTTTCGACAACGCGTTTCTATTCACATCGGAGTACGGACTAAGAAGAAACTTTGCGACGCGGATTCTTTTGTCAAGTGCATCCAGGACGCTTCGAAAGAGGCACTCCCGGTTGTACAGCTTAAGAAGAAGTTCGCCTACGTCTCAGAAGAAACAACATCTACCTACAACAGAGTATGTGCTCTCCGAACTGCAGGAAACTTCGTGGAGGACATGGTCAAGCGAGGTTGAGGAATTTCGCAACGGGGGTGGGGAGGGGGTCGCAAAAATTTTAGCCCGAAAATGAAGGCTAGGGGGGATCGCAAAAATTTCAGTTCAAAAATGAAAATTTGGTGAAGATCTCCCAAAATTTTTTGACATTGTTGGTCTTTTTCCGCTCCTGACAGTTTCAGTAATCAAATATAAACTGCCCAGAAATTGCACCTTGGGGGAGGGGTCGCAAAAATTTTGGAAAAAATAAAGTTTGATGGTGAGGGGGTCGCTCCGATTTCGAAAAATTACGCAGCGCCCCGCTTGACCCTGGTGGAGGAGAAGCGTCTGAGGAGGAAGTTGCGTCGGCAGCTTCAAAGTGACCGCGAACGAGAGTGGACGTGTAGAGCTAAGGAGTTCGAGAAGGCTTGGGAGGAGAAGAATCCGAAGAAAGCCTACACGTTGCTGCGACAGTATAGCGGGAAGATGAAGAGATGTTCTTCTGTCCTGAACACTACCAATGGAGTTGCAGTTGGTGATGCGACGCTGCCAATATGGAAGGATTACTTCAGTTCACTACTGAATCGTCCAGCGCCATCAGTACCTGAGCTCCCGCATGTTCAGAGAGCACATTACGATGTCAGTGAGGAACCGCCGAATGAGTCTGAAGTTTTGGATTGTGTCCGGAAAATGAAGAATGGAAAGGCAGGTGGAGATGACAACATCACTGCTGAAATGCTGAAAGCCCTTCCTCCGTCTGGGATTCGTGAAATGACCAACACCATCCATGCTACATGGATGAGCGAAAGGATACCCGATTCGTGGAGACATGCGATCATCGTACCTCTTCACAAGAAGCTATCCGTCACGGATCCTAAGAACTACAGAGGAATCTCTCTACTTCGTCTCATGTACAAGGTTTTAGAACGTATCATTCTCGAGCGACTTATCAAACACCGTGAAGGAACGACCAGAGATGAGCAAGCCGGTTTTCGACCTGGAAGATCGACCATCGACCAAGTGTTCGTCGTGAGAAGAGTAATTGAATCGTGACAGCGGTTTTCGAAGCCATTACAGCTTGCTTTCTTGGACTTTGAAGCCGCGTTCGACTCTCCTCATCGTGATCGATTGCTCAATGCTCTGCGAGCAGATGGAGTCCCGGAAAAGTATGTTCGGTTAATCGAGGACATGAACAAAGGTACAACAGCAGCAGTTCGTACACCTGTCGGATTTACGTCAGCTTTCGAGGTGAAAACAGGAGTAAGGCAAGGAGCCGTTGCAGGACCTTTTCTTTTCAACTTCGCCGTTGATGACATCATGCGTAGAGTTGCAGAACAGTTTCCTGGGGATGTGATCCTAACACCATCAGGACGCTCCCTTGTCGACCTGGAGTACGCCGACGACATTGTGTTATTCGCTGAAAACAACGCAAAACTGCAAAGGATTGTGAACCTCGTTTCGAAGTATGCCGCAGCTTATGGACTTCGTCTTCGTCCCGACAAATGCAAGCAGATGTGGGTCTCTCAGAGGCCTTCAACGGGAGTTTGTGTGGACGGACAACGTATCGAACTGGTGGACGATTTCTGTTATTTGGGCTGTTTGCTGAAGAACGATGGTAGTTATGCAGCAGATATTCGACAACGATGTGCGAACACTCCAGTAGAATGTGCACCGGAAAAAAATGGCAGCGCATAATTTCAGCGAATGCGTGACAAAATTCGACTGCATTTGTCATGACACTCGTTCAACAGCGAGTTGTCATTGTCCACAAGAATCCATATCCGAAATAAGATCGAAGATGCGCAATACTCTCCCAATTCATACACCAACTATGGAGATTCAGTCAAAAAATGGAGAAATATTACTATTCTCCACTGAAGCTGAAGTACTCATGGCAGTAAAAGCGAAATCGTCGGTAAGAACCAACGAATTCATAATTGAGCAACTATGCGAAGTCTTTTTCGAAAGGCTAGCAGGCTGTTATAACTGTCAAGAGGGAGCCCAAATCGAAATATCCTGCAACAGAAAAACCGTCGTGGATAACACTGCAGTGCGAGGACCAAACATTTTCCATAGAATGTGGTCCCTCGAATAAAACCAGCACTGAAGGGCTATATTTCGATAGCGCACTAATTCATCAGAAATGCCACTCGTTTTGTGAAGGAAAACCCAAATATTTCGATTTGCAAGGCACGCTTTTCTACCAAGAAATGAGAGAAAGCAATCTCATATTCACAGACATCGTACGCATCGAATGCTATTCACTGGATGCGAGATTTCAAGCTACCTGATATGAAGCCATTGCTCAATTCAGTAAAAGAACACTGGAAAATAACAGCCACAGCAATAGGCTTGTTGACGGCTGGGATAGGTTTAACCTATCTGTTTGGGCCGTTAGTGGTAGTATTGCTCATAAAATCTCTACCAATTATAGCACGCTATACGGTCAAAGTTGTTGTCGGCGCACTTCAGATCATATGGATTGTTTTCAAATTTGTCGTATCAACTATACAAAAGGCAAGAAGTTATATAGTAGATCTATCCACGGCAGGGACCGATGCACAACCCCTTCCGCCGGCACTGGTGGGCGCGCTGCTCAACCGGAGAGCGCCCTGTGGAAGAGCATCGATCGATTGCCGGCCGCACAGGTGATCGGCAGCAACGCATTTTTCTCGTTTTCATCCCTCTTCTGCTTTCTCCTTCCATATTTCTATATATCTCCTACTTTTTCTGTCTCTCCATTATTAACTAGGTGTTCTAAATGTCTGTGCGATGGCATGTCAACCGAAAAAAAAAGAATTTGGATTAAAAAGTTTGAACATCTCGTATTTTGTGGACGAAGATACGTGAATCAAACGCGCAGGCAATTAGAACACCTAGTTAATAATGGAGAAACAGAAAAAGTGGGAGATGGGAAAATTAGGATAAAAAGATGGAAGGAGAAAGCAGAAGAGGGATGAAAACGAGGAAAATGCGTTGCTGCTGGTCAGCTGTGTGGCCGGCAATCGATCGATGCCCTTCCTCCGGGCGCCCACCCGTTGCGCAGCGCGCCCACCAGTGCCGGCGGCAGGGGTTGTGCATCGGTCCCTTCCGTGGATAGATCCACTATATCTATCATTGAAGCGTTAAAATCGTAATGACCAGGTCCGATTTAAGCATGATCATATATTTAATATCATGTTTATTTATTATGTGGTGTCTCTTACCCGTATCGGCTTTCATTACTGCTATGTGGATAGGGCAGGGTCTGTCGGTCGCATATAAAAGCTCAGCCTGTAAACAATACTCCTAACATAGCACTATGCAAGACATGCACGACCTTCTCGACGATATCGACACCACTCCCGCATTCACTCCGATCGCCGAAGCTATTCGTTCCCTAATGGCACAAATGAAATCTGACTATTTGGAGATGATGAAGAACATCGACTCTGTCAAGCGGGATTGCGCAGAGCTGTTGAAGAGGTCTGAGCCTCAATCGCCGTGTGCGTTTTGTCCTCTCGATGAAAATCGAGACATGCACGCAACAATTCGCTGCTCACGCTACCCAGATCCAGTGTCAAGAACAACGAAGGCAGCTAGAATTGGTCTGTGTGTGTGAGATGCCAGAAAGAGAGCCATGATGGGGAAGAGTGTGGTGTCAGCTGCAATTTTTGCGGCTTGCCGCATAATGCAATTTGATGCCACAATCGGAACCGCCAGGCTCACAGTGCCTTCAAGAGAAGAAAAATCTAAACTCGATATACGTCATGTCGCCGCCAGCCGCCGTCTACCACATACTCGTCATGTCAGTCACTTCTACATATGGTTATTCCGCTATATACTAACTACTCGTCTGCCACCACCTTCGCCTTTCCTCATCCCTACTCCATACTCGTCAACTCCCTTTCCCCACCCTAATCGTTGCTGCACTATCGCCGTCGTCACTTACACCTCCATCACGTACACTCATGCTTATTCGCCATATTACTGCGTAATCGTCAGCCTCCCACCGTCACCTTTGCCGTCGTTCATCATAATGATGGTTATTCGCCATCGTAATGGTTATCCTATATGGTACTACATTCTATATGGTCTATATGGTTCTCAAAATGCTCGAATATATCCGTTTCAACCAATTATATGCTGCAATTCAACAAACTGGCAACAGCACCAACGACCAAGGACTGATGATCATGTGAATTTTTATTTTCAAATGATTAATTTTTGATATCGTTTTGAAACTATTTGCTGAATGGTAGTTCTGGTTTTATTGTTGTCATTTCATGCAAATTTCGCCTGTAAAGTATTGTATAACTGATATTTCTATGTATCCTTTGTGGTGGGCGGAGCGTCCCGATTCGGGCCTCTCTTGTCTATATTTCAATGATCCTCCTGTTAATGAGGCGAGCCACCACCCAGGTGGCCCGACCTCTCGTATCGTATTTCATACGCCCCTTTACAACCGTAAGAGGGCGGATCATTTATGGAGTAGACTCGTTATCATATTCTCTCGCTGTCGTCTCACCGCCTTGATGCGGACAATAAATAATCTGAACCACCGAGTATTCTCTGGGCACTGAAAGCCCATAGTGGTGAAATAATCCACTGCCACCGAAACCATCTTTGTATATCGACTTTCTCGGGATTATCCGCGAAAGACCTTCTAATATCTCTCTCACGGAATCATAATCCTTCTTAATGGGTGATCAGGCTGCTTGACGATCTTAATAACCAATTGCTGCGCTTGGAGTTGACAGTGCTCCATAACAGGCAGAATAATCAACTTGGTCATCGGTGCGGCGTGTTGGGCGGTTGGTTTTCTCGCACTGTCCATACATTATTCCAAATCTTCATCTCTAACTGTTTTTCTTCGCTTCCAGTGAACTATTTCCTTGCTCCCTTGTCTGAGTGATCTTCTCTCTTTCAGTACCAGTTGCATACACCTCTTCTGATCGATTCACTTCCTCTTATGGAGCTCTTATGGAGGATCGCCTACTCGTTTGGCAAGAGCGTACGCGGAAGAAGTCGTCTACAATGGCCGCCATCCTTCCGAAGTCAAAGATCCTCAACTATACCTCCCAGAATTCACTTCTCACGAGTTCTGGAGCCAATTTTTTCGGTTGCGGGTCAGCATAAACCGGCGCTGCTGATCCGTTGTCTACTCATCCGTGCCGGAATCGAAGCATACCCTGGACCCCCTCGCCGGATTCGATGGCCCTGCACCCAGTGTGGTACCTCAGCCGCTGCAGGGAGCGTTCATTGTAGCAAATGCAGGAAATTGACTCTTGTGAAGAAATGCTCCGGTCTCAAGTCCTTCAAGGATGGGGACAGTGCGTACGTGTACCCTAACTGTGTCTCCGTACCGACATATCAACCTCAGCGTTCAAGTCCCGACACTAAAGATGATCCAGTGGAATATAAATGGTTTTCGCAACAAATCAGCGGAACTAGAAGCTCTCGCATACCGTATAGGAGCTGAAATTGTGGGACTCCAAGAGACTAAACTGAACCCAAATCACGGATCACCGGTTGTTCGAGGTTACACCTGCCTGAGAAACGACAGGACGAGCTCTGGAGGAGGTGTGGCTTTTCTGGTTAGAAACGACTTACAGTGCAGTGTGATCACTCCAACATCTAGCGATGGTACCACGGAATGCATCTCCATAGCTGTGGAAACGAAGGCTGGATCTGTTCACATTCACAACCTCTACTCTCCGCCAAGATCCTCATGGCCACACTCATACGAGCTGTCTATCGCCCAATTCCTAACATGCGGGAAATCTACAATTGTCATGGGAGATGTCAACGCGCACAGTCCTCTATGGTCAGAGGGTGAAGAGGACCAACGTGGACAGGACCTCGAAGAGGAGATAGCGCAGTCCAATTTCGTGATTCTCAATGATGCACCGCACCCTACTAGGAAGCCGACATATGGAAGACCGTCCTCACCGTACCTCTCGCTGTGCTCACAGGACTTAGCATCGTCAGCAGCTTGGGACACCGTGGACACAGGGGCGAGTGACCACCTCCCGATCCTGATGGAGTTCAAAAGCGAGGCCCTCATATCTTCCTCACCGAGAACCACGTTCGTTAACTTCAAAAAGGCGAACTGGTTCAAGTTCTCGTCTGTGCTGGAACAGCAATCTGCTGGTTTTGACTTCCGGGCAAACCCACTGGAGATGGATCGATTCCTGACATCAGCCGTAAGGACAGCAACGTCACAATCTATCCCTAAGGGTAGGCGTAAGGCTTTTATGCCGGGATTGTCGGATAACGCTAAGGACCTCATAAGGGAAAGAGACTCGATTCGTAAAACGGACCCCACCAACACCAGGATCCCTGAGCTGACCAGAGAAATCGCAGACGACGTGAGGATGGACCGACAACAGACTTGGAGAGCGTTCGTGGAAGGCATAGATCATCGTACAAACTCCTCCAAGCTATGGACAACCATGAAAGCTTTGGATGCCCTTCAGTGAAACCCAATCCCATCTGTCGGGAGGGCCCACTTGGGGGCCAAAGAGACGCGCCGTGTAAGAGAGATCACGGCGTGGGAAGAACGGTAGAGCAAATCGATTCCCGAGGGGCGGCGCTTGGTGACAGGCTGCCATCTTCCACCCATGGACATTCACTCGACGACTCGACTGGACTCCCATCACCCCTTCTCCCCTCTCATCGTCCTCCGTGTTTCTGTGTGCCAGAAACCCTGTTGCTCCTGTAGGATTTAGTGTTTTAGGAAACTGTTTTTTTAATGTTAATTATTTTTGTCTAAATAATAAATTATTTGTTCTTTTTTTGTCTATTGTTTGTCCTGACCGTTCACATCGGTTAGTATCTCTGATTGGTGCCAAGGTGCTCTTGTTTACATGGGGGCCAAACCGACCCAATCTTTGATATTATCCGATTGAAACAATCAAGACAAATAGGAGACAAATTTTTCTCTTTCTCACTATCGTGCCGTAACTGCCGTGGATTTTGCTCGTTTGAGTGTGGCTGTTTTGCCATTGTGTGAAAATAAGATTTTCGCATTTTGGTGATTGGATCGTTGCCGAAGGAAGGGGCGACGTATTGATTTTTCTGTGAGTGGTCACCAAAGGCAGGGGTGGCACGATTGTAAGAAAGCGAATCGATCAGAAAGATTCCTCATCCTGACACAGTATTGATAGTCCGAGAAGTGTTTGAATCGCATTGATTGCTTTTGGTTAGCTAATCAATTGCGAAATAACTGATGACATTGCAGATAATGGGCATGGATCAGGAAATGGAGCAAGTGGCTGGCCATGTCGAGAAGGAAAATTCCGAACCGGTGGGTCTTCCGTTGGCTGTATTAGCAAATCAGTTAGAGGAGATAGCGGAAAAAGTGAGGCAAATTCCCAAGGTTTTGAGGGATAGTATGGAGGCACAAAAGATTTCGGCGAGGTATAAGAGTTTGCATGATGAAAAATTATGTAGCGAAATTCAAGTAGATCGAGATTTGAGTGCAATAATAAGGTCGTGTGGGGCCGTCCGAACCCTTAATAACCTGATAGGAGACACTTTGAGAAAGAGGGGTTTTGAGTCGAGGGAAGATTGGCAAGAATACATAGAGACTATGGAAAGGGATGGTAGTTTGGTTGCACAATTGTGTGATGAATTCAACACGGACGTTTTCCAGTTGCTGCCAGTGGCCAGATCTGTGAAGTCAGCCTCGAAAGGTAGCTCGTCCAGAAGCAGGCCTAGTATGGATGGTACGTCAGGAAGTGTTGAGAGCACTGAATGCAATGGTGACTCAAGTGATTCATTTCAGAATCGGCAGATGGAGGTGCCGACTGTGATTGGAGCGCCTTGCGAGCCCAGATTGAGCAGCTCTGCGACTCCTTTGGGGACTCAAGCAGTCAAAACAGGTCAGAATTCAGAATTGAGTTTATTGAGTTACGTTCAAAGCCTCTCTTGCGTAGATCCGGGAATATTCAGAGGTGGTGTTAATGAAAATTTTGATGAGTTCATTAGAAGATTTTCTCGGAAGTATAGCAGGGTCATCTCGGATGACAAAACTTTGATTGAAGTGTTAGGTGACGACCATTTGGGAGGCCGCGCTAAGAATATTATAAAGACTCTACCTGCGAGTGTAAAGAACGGAAGCTTCGAAGAGGTAGTTGAGCATCTGAGGCAGGTGTTAGCGAATGACTCGGTAGCCGGTAGAATGCGTGACGACTGAATTGCGGGGGCTTCGCATTAGGTCTGGTCAAGATGTAGCAGACTTCTGTGTTGTGATGGAGAAGTTGGGTAGGAAAGCAAACCCAGAAAGCACAATAGAAGCAAGGTCGCTAGAGTATGCGCAAATCTTGTTAGAAAATCTGCGTGATTGGCCTGAGTATGTACAGCTAGTGGGTGCGCTACATAGAGTAGGTCCCGATAAGGCGTATGAAGAGATCAAGCAGCTGGCGCTGAACATTGAGCAGTCACATGTGATGTTCGGGATGAGAACTCCTAAGACGCAGGAAAGACATATGGAATGGAAAGCTAGGTCTAGTGCGTATAGGCAAAGTAACCCAGAGGAAGGAACCTCTCATCGGCGGGAGGGATTTCAAGTCAGTGCACGCAGTGAGGAAAGGCAGTCCCCTAGGACACCGATGTACTCCAAGTCGAGCCAAGCGCAACCTGAAAAGAGGAGGTCCGTTATGGATGATGGTGCTAAAAAGTGTTTGAATTGTTCAAGGCCGGGCCATTTCGCACGAGAATGTCCGCAGAGAACGCCGAAGGTCAAGAATATTCGAGAAGCGACTGAGAATAAACCGTCTCCGGCGAGAGGTAAACTAGTGTCGGATATCATACGTAAAGTGAGAAGTTGTAGCGTCAGAGTGGAGAAAAGCCCTAAGAGCAGGGTGCAGGGGGAAAGAGTGGGAAGGCTGATTCACAGAGATCTCAAAATGATGGATATGATAGCTCCAGCTCTAATCGATAGGGGTTCTATGGTTAGTATAATACCCATTTGTCTGCTGGAGAAAGCTCAAAATATGGAATACGACGTTGACTCGCTGGAAACCATTGGAATGGAAGAGATTGGTCCTCTATTCGACGCATCGGACAATGAAATGGAAGTCCTTGGAGCGGTAGTTATAGAAGTAGAGTTGATCGGAGGACGTAAGGATCATATCACGTTTCACATTACGCGTCAGGAAGAGGATGAGGTGTTGCTAGGAATGAATAGTCTCGAACGGCTGGGTGTAACCATTAAGATTTCCAGAGAGGAAGGCAGGGAACAAAGGAATATTCCAGTACGTAGCAAGATGGCAGAGCACCAAACCAGCGCCAAAGTGGCCAAAAGGGTGTATGTTCCGGCACACGCAACCGCGATGGTTGAAGTGAAGTGCGAGGACCAGGGTCCAAATGAGCGAGTCTTCTGGTCAAGAAAGTCAGGAATCGCCAGTGGCGTGTTCAGCATTACGGATCAGCGCACGACCGTTCCGGTGAACAACGTAGAGGATTCCCCATTACTGCTGAGAGAGAATGAGGAAATAGGTCAGTGGGGGACAGAAAAGTGGCAGGAAAGATGGGAGGACGTTAATCCTCTCATGCTGGATTCAGAATGCGGAGATATGTCAGTAGACGAGCGGAGAAGCAGGCTGTGCGAGCAAATAAAGGGAAATATGGGTGGAGGCGAGATAGACGATGATTTGATGGACGTGCTGATGGAATATGAAGACGCGTTTGCTGTTTCTGAGAAAGAACTCTCGCGCACCACGGTAGCAGAAATGGACATCAACACGGGAGATCACGCGCCGATAAAGATGAAAGCAAGACCAGTACCGCTGAGTGTACGCCCCATGTTAAAAGAACTACTCGAGGATCTCCAGCAGCGGAATATCATTGAGAAGAGTTCGTCGCCGTGGGCGTTTCCTATAGTTCTTGTTGAAAAGAAGGATGGCTCGTTAAGATTATGTGTGGATTATCGGGAACTGAACAAAAGAATAAAGCAGGATTCTTATCCACTACCGACGATTGAAGCAATTCTACAAAGTTTGGCAGGCAAAAAGTTGTTTTCAACGCTTGACTTGTGTAGTGGATATTGGCAAATCCCGTTGTCGGAAGAAGCAAAAGAAAAGTCGGCGTTCACCACGCCGGAGGGATTGTTTCAGTTCCAAGTGACACCATTTGGTCTTAGTACGAGCCCAGCGACCTTTCAAAGGCTCATGGATACGGTGCTTCATGAACTGCTAGGAGTGAAGGTGTTCTGTTACATTGAATACATCATAATATGCACAGAATCGAGGGAAGAACACTTGGAGTTGTTGCGTGAAGTTTGTGAAAGAATGAGGAAAGCTGGGTTGCGGCTGAAGGCGAAGAAGTGTGTTTTGCTGCAGGAGAAAGTTGCATTCTTGGGCCATATCATAGATGAAAAGGGAGTGCACATGGATCCGGAAAAGGTGGCAGCGGTGAAAAACTACAAGAGGCCGAGTAACGTGAAAGAGTTGAGGACATTTCTAGGAATGGCCTCTTATTATAGAAAGTTTTGCTTCGAGTTTTCAAAGAGAGCAGGCTGTCTTTTTCGTTTAACGTCAGTAAAATCTAAATGGTCATGGCAGGATGAACATGAGCAGGCCTTCGAGAGAGTAAAGCGAATGATTTGCGAGGCGCCAGTATTGGCTCAACCAGATGTAGGGGCGGCTAGAAGTGGTCAAAAGCCTTTCCTGATATATACAGATGCGTCTAATACGGGATTAGGTGCAGTACTATCGCAGGAAGGTGATGATGGAGCTATTCACCCGATTTTCTTTGCCTCGAAGTCCTTGAGTAAAGCAGAGAGGCGTTACCACGTGACAGACCTCGAAGCTCTGGCTGTGGTTTTCGCGTTAAGAAGATTCCATATGTTCATTTATGGGCTTCCAACCACAGTTATGACGGACCACCAGCCTTTGACGGCTTTGTTTCAGAGAACAAACGTATCTGCGCGGGTACTGAGATGGTCTTTAGAGGTACAGAGGTATAACTTGAGCATAAAGTACGTCAAAGGCAACGCTAATGTGATCGCTGATGCCCTAAGCAGAGGGATATCAAAGGCATACGAAGATTCTCTTGAAGGAGAGAATGATGCAGTAGTGAACACAATAAGAGTAGTTGAGAAAACGAAATGGCGTACAGAGCTGGAGAAAGACCAGACGTTTGCGGAGGTAATAAAATGCATTGACGGTAGGCTGGATGGTGTTGTGAGTGTGCCAGGAGGTCGATATCCCTTGCGTATCGCACATTTCGTAATAGAAAATGGCGAGCTGATGTTGTGTCAACCAGACGGATCGCAGGTATTTGTGGTCCCGGAGAGTTCTCGTTACGAAATTTTTCATGAGGCGCATGCAGGACAGTTTGGGGGTCATTTCAGTGCCCAAAAGTTGTTCAGTTTGCTGTCTAAACAAGTGTTTTGGCCCAACTTGTCGCAGGACGTGCATCGATGGACAAGAGAGTGCCAAAAGTGCTTCGTTCACAATCGGCGGCAGAAGGTGATCCCACCACTGAAACCAATAGCTGCGGATTTTCCTTATGAAGTGATTGGCATAGATATATTGGAACTAGGGTTAACTGCTAAAGGAAACAGATACACGGTGACCGTGATTGATTTGTTTTCGAAGTACGCTGCTGCGTATCCAGTACCGGATAAAACAGCACGAACGGTAGCAGAGACGCTATTCGTGAAGTGGATAGCGGAGGGATGCCGCTGGCCCAGGTCCATTCTATCTGACAGAGGAGGAGAGTTCAAAAACAAGGTGATGGAAGAGTTGACCGAGATCGCAGGAATCAAGCACACATTGACCAAGGGGTATAACCCAAGGGAGAATGGTGTGACAGAAAGGTTAAAGGGGACAATTCTGGCGATGTTAAGGAAATCCACCACAGTTCCAACGGAGTGGGATACGCGTCTTCCATTCTGCATGATGGCGTACAACATGACACCGCATGCAGCAACTGGAGAGAGTCCGTATTTCATTTTACATGGACGAGATCCAAATTTCCCGTCTGAGGTCATACCGAACGGCGGACAGTCATGGTATTTGATCGACAGGCCTCTGGAAGATTACAAAACGGAAATATTGCAAGCTGTCGCTGAGGTCCATGAGAGAACTCGGGATCATAATGATAGGGTTCGTGAAGGTATGAAAAGGGACTATGACAAGCGTAACCAGGTGGATATCACTCGGCATCCGAAGGTAGGGGATCGAGTATACGTAATGGCGCCTGCGGAGAAAGGTAAAAGTTCGCATCCCAAGTTGATTTCGGAATGGTCAGGTCCTGTCAGAGTGATTGAGAAAAGTGACAATTCTGCGTTAGTCACGAGAATAGGAGAAAATAAGGACCCAATTAGAATTCAGTTTGACATGCTGAGAGTAGTTCCTAGCTATATTTCCGACGAAAGAGTAGATACGCAAACTAGTAGAGGCAAAAGAGGTAGAAAAAAGGCGAGAAATCGAGAGTATGTCGAATAAAAGATACTCGTTTCAGTGGAGCGAGTCTGATGAGCCCGTTGGAAAAGGGTCACTTGCTGTTCAAGTGCCCCGATGGATGCCTGGAAGGTGCTAAGCTTGGAGAGATCGAAGGAGTGTCGTTTGCTGGAGCAGTCCCGAGAGAGGAATTTGGAAGTGTCTGGACTGCATGGCTCGCATGCAGCATCTTCCGCCGATCAGACATCGATCTCGGGAAAAAAATCAAGTACCACTGCGAAGGTCACATTTGCTTTGATCCTGAGTCGCTGAAACTGGTGCTGAAGTTTGTGTACAGCAAATGTATCGACTGGACCGAATTCATCTGCAACACGAAGTCCATCACCAAGCACACGTTGGTTGAGAAGCAGCAGGTGCATCGTTCGTATGACGAGGCCCTGAAGATGATGCGAGAGGAGATTCACAGTGAGGCTGTTAAAAGCCGATCGAAGAAGACTGGCCCGGTCGGATATGCTGCTTTTGAGGGAGCGGGTCCAATGGAGCGTGATGTTCTTCGTGGAGGAATCGTGACCAAAGTCGCGCGCAATTTCGAGCATCTCGTGGAGTTCCTGGAGGAATGGAAGACGTTCCAGTCGTGGGTCATCGTCTATCCGCTGGACGACGATTTGAAAGAGGGCGTAGCTAGCAAGTTTGTGAAGCTGGCAAAAGAATATCTCGAGGACGGAGGACGGATAGTCTCTGCGTGGCCGCCGGTGACATCGAAGAACCACACGAAATGGATCAAGTTTGTCGAGATATGGCAAACGATGGATAGAGCGATCTCAAAAATTGATGATAATGATCAGGTTTTTGTCACTGCTAGCAATACGTTTGTGAATGGAAAGTTGTTTGTTGAGGTTGGTGCTCCAGAAAGGGGAGCGCAGTATTTCAATAGCTATGTTGGCACTGCGTTGCCAAAGTATGTGTTTGAGGCGGTCAGAAACCGTGCTAAAGGAGCTCATTTGCCGCAAATGTATTTTGAACGTCAGACATCGAGGACGATGTCTTCCCGGGGAGAGGGCATGTCGGGAGGGCCCAATTGGGGGCCAAAGAGACGCGCCGTGTAAGAGAGATCACGGCGTGGGAAGAACGCTAGGGCAAATCGATTCCCGAGGGGCGGCGCTTGGTGACAGGCTGCCATCTTCCACCCATGGACATTCACTCGACGACTCGATTGGACTCCCATCACCCCTTCTCCCCTCTCATCGTCCTCCGTGTTTCTGTGTGCCAGAAACCCTGTTGCTCCTGTAGGATTTAGTGTTTTAGGAAACTGTTTTTTTAATGTTAATTATTTTTGTCTAAATAATAAATTATTTGTTCTTTTTTTGTCTATTGTTTGTCCTGACCGTTCACTCGGTTAGTATCTCTGATTGGTGCCAAGGTGCTCTTGTTTACACATCCAAATTCTGCATAAGGGCAAGCCGTTGAACAACAAGAATACGGCCAACCTTCTATGCAAACAGTTCAGTTCGCCATGCCCTCATCAAAGCCTGAAATCGTCACGAAGGACCTTCCGATGGATCAAAAACTTTTCGAGAGAAGACGTCCCTCTCATTACGACCGCCCTTATTGACGCCGCCTTGAAGAAGTGCAAGCCGTCTAGAGCGCTGGATACAAGTGGTGTGGCCCCCATCATGCTCGAACATTCAGGGACTGCCGAACACAAGCTGCATCCCAAGGTTCTTTGGGAAGGAAATATGCTGCCCTTATCAAAACACCCTCGACTTCTCGGTGTATTCCTGGACCCGTCACTACGATTTCATGAAAACACACGTGTTCGAGCTGCTGCTGCCAACACACGTAACAACATTCTACGTTCGCTGGCAGGCACTTCATGGGGCAGCTCTAAGGAACTTTTGAGAACCACCTACAGGGCTATGGTGCAGCCGGTGCTGGAAAATGGAGCCCCAATTTGGTCAAGACACCTGTCGGAAGCCTCTTGGAGCAAGCTTCAGCGTGCACAGAACACTGCTCTACGCGTGATCACTGGATGCCCTAGATCCACACCGGTACCTCATCTACATCAAGAGTGTTCTCTACTACCTGTAAAGCAGCATTGTCAACTCCAGTCGCAGCAGTTCCATGTTGGCATTATAAGGAATTCCACACACCCTAATTTCCCATTACTGTCATCTGGTCCCCATTTCCGACATATTCGCTCGCCACTTCATGCTGCAGTCTGTCTTGGATCGTCAACGTTGGGCGACGTCGGAGCTCAATCGCGTCAGATTACTGCAAATGGAGCACACCCGATTCGTCAGAGAATACCTCTCCAGTGCTCCCCTAAATCCAATATTTGGTGACGTGCCTCCCCCGATCGATGGCAGCGAATCGGACCTACCCTGACGTACACGCGTCATCCTGGCAGGTCTACGATGAAAGATCGACTCGTCGATCCCTGACGAATGTCCTGACTGCCACAACCCACGGCATGATTCATTTCATTTATTTTCATGTACTGCAAGGCCGACTTCTCTAACAGTTATGGATATGTGGAAGAACCCGTGCGATGTGGCTGCCTTTTTACACCTATAAGGAGAAGCTCTATGTGGCCGATAAGAAGAAGAAAACCAAGAGGCCGCGACCGAACCCCGAGCCGTCACCAGCCGCTGAATCAATCGAAGATCATGGGTTAATGGATGCAATCGATCATCTCAACAACGACCCGACTTTGCCTAGCCATCTCAAAACTGTTCTAGGATTCGTGCTGGAGCAACTAACGCTGAAGGATCGTGAGCTAGATGCGCTGAAAAACAACAACAAGGATGTACGAGACGTTTATCTTTATTTTGAAGCACACTATTCATCTGTTTGTTCCCACACGTAAAGTTAATACTTCTCGAGCAAATTTACCGCCTTATTTACTTGCTGCTCACGAGGCCAAGGTAATCGCGTACAAAAAAGCCGTAATTACGAATGATGAAACAGATCTTCAGTACTATAAAAAAGTTTCAGACCGATTCGACAAGTTGCTCCTCAAGTATAACATCTCAGTAGAGAGGAAAATCATAGAGTCTAATGATAGGTCGGCCTTCTTCAAATTTCTCAACTTTCGAATTAATCGCAAAGAAGGTGTCAGTGTTTTGAGAAAAACGGATGGTTCTATCGCGGTTTCTGACTCGAATAAGGCTGAGCTGTTGGCTCAGAACTTCGAAAAGGTCTTCGTAGTTACCGAAATAACCAAAAAATTTTCAATCAATAGCTATTACTGTCCCGCGATGCTGGATTCGGTAGTGTTCGTAGTCATCAAATATTTGAATTCCTCTCGAAGTGGCCGAGCAGTACAGGCCATAAAACGGCCAATGTCTCACCGTCGACTGCGTACCACGCGCTGCGCGACCGCACGCGCGTCGGAAGCAGACGGGTTTTGGCCGCCGCGCGAGGAGTTTTGGCGGCCGCGCGATGTTTCGGCCGCCGCGCGGCGGCCGAAACTCGTCGCGCGACGGCCAAAACTCGTCTGCTTCCGACGCACGTGCGGTCGCGCAGCGCGTGGTACGCAGTCGACGGTGAGACATTGGCCGTTTTATGGCCTGTACATCTAAATCTCCCGATGAGTTACCGTTCCCTTTCATTAAAAAAGTTGCTGGCAATATTGCTAGACCATTAGAGTTTCTTTTCAATCAGATTTTTTCTCGCTCTGTAGTGCCCGCAAGTGGCGGCACGCCTATGTGATTCCACTTAGGAAGAAACCCCCGTACGATGATCCTAACAGCTATAGGCCAATTAGTATAACATCAATTTTTTGCAGGTTATTCGAGAAAATAATTAAGAAATCGCTGATAGCTTACCTCGACTCTAGAAACATTTTGTCTGAACAACAGCATGGTTTTAGAAAAGGCAAATCTACAACAACTCTTTTGCTAGAATCTCTAAACGACTGGACCTCAGAACTGGACGAGAAGAAAAACGTTGATGTGGTATACTTTGACTTCGAAAAAGCTTTTGATAAAGTCGTTCACCACAACCTCCTCAATAAGTTGGTGCTCGTTGGTGTTCACCCCACTATCATGAAATGGATTGAAAAGTTCTTAAGTGATCGCACGTTTCAAGTGAATGTGAATGGGTCGCTGTCTTCGATGAGAAAGGCTCCGAGCGGTGTTCGTCAAGGGAGCTGCTTATCCCCAATACTTTTTAATATATACTCGTTTGACCTCCCTGGGGCAATTGAAAGACTAGGTGTGAAATGTAAAATGTTTGCTGATGAATTGAAAGTTTATGATACGGTAGGGACCTCAAATGCTTCACGCATCCAACTCGCTATTGATACTGTAGCAAACTGGTCTCATAACAACATGCTCCCTCTTTCCGCTGAGAAAACAAAGGTTCTGCATCTAGGTGCTTCAAATACTGAGGCAAGGTATAGTCTAAATGGCACCACACTTAGTTCGGATGATTCAGTCAAAGACCTAGGTTTCGTAATCGATTCCAAACTCACGTTTGATCAGCATTTAAGGATTATCAAAGCTAAGGCAGAACACAGACTTTTTCTTTTATTCAAGTCCCTCAAAACTAAAAATCCGATTCTCCTCATTAAAGCGTATAAAATGTATGTTCGTTCAATTCTAGAATATGGAACCTGCATCTACTTTCCAAATAAGAAGACTATGGTCAATAAGTTGGAAAAGGTACAGAATAGTTTTACTAGAAAGTTGTTCATTCGGTCTTTGGGTTTCACCTACGCGAGTATCCCACGTTGGCTGATGAGAAACAGAATGCTTAACCCACATTACACCTTATGGGGCAGAAAAAATGATCTAATAATGGTATATAACATCCTCAATCGGAGAATAGGTCTTAAAAGTAGGGATTTTTTCGAGTTAGTAATATCCAGAACTAAAGGTGAGCGGTTCAAAATTGTTTTCCGCCAGCCTCGAACTTCGTTGAGACGCGGATTTTTCACTTGCCGAGCTGGTTCGGAGTACCTACGGATGAGCAGAGCAACGCAAATTTCGGATAGGCTTTCTACTTTTAAAAAACAGCTTTCTTGTTACCTGCATTAAGGTTATTAGGGTCGTTCATTCGTTTCCCGTGTTTTTATGTGTTCTTAGTTAGTCAATATGGATTGAAGGTTCCATCGTTTGGATTTTTACTTTTTTACTGTGCTCGTACTATTATTTATATTTGTACTCTTTTCTCACTGTTACTTTGTTTTGCTAAATTTTACATGTCCAATGCATGTAATAAATTTGAATTTGCTCTTTATCTCCCTCAATTGTCTGCGGGTGACTTCAATGCGCACACGTTCTGCTCGTCGCTTGATTCTGATGCTAGAAGAAGTGACGTCAAAGAATGGGCGGAGTAGTGCGACCTGGTCATTCTAAACAAAGATCAGCCCATACGTTTCCATGTCAACGGCCGATCTTCCAGCCCAGACATCTCCCTCGTCTATTCCAATCTTTCTAATGCTTGCTCTTGGTCAACATCCACAACTCATTCCAGCGATCACATCCCTGTCTTTGTCGATATTGATATCTCTAACTCTCTTGCTCCCTATACAGGTGTTCGTCATCGTTCTTGTCTTAATTTAGGCCGTGCAGACTGGGGCCTGTTCAGGGAGGTTGCGCTCCGCCAAGCGGCTGATTATCCGTGGAATGGCAATGTACACCAGAAGGAGCGCCACCTATCTGATGCTATCCTGAAGGCTATGAAAGCTGCGATCCCTGAAGGTCGCGTCAAGACCTTCTTTCCCAATGTCACCAGGGAAACGCTGCAGAAGATAAAGACAAGGGACGCAAAGAGAGCTGCAGATCACCATGACCCAGACATCGCTGAGCTGGATAATGAGATCAGGAGGGACCTTGACAGACACAAGAAGGAAACTTGGGAAAAGTTCACTGAGAAGATGAACTTCAGAAATGATGCAGCAGCAACGTAGGCTTTGGAAAGAATCTCCGGAAAGATCACCCCCGCCAACAATTCCACGATTGAATTTGAAGGTGGAGTCTTCAAGTCAGGGAAGGAGGCCGCAAATGCTCTTGGAAAGCATTTTTTCATCAAAAGAACCAAAAGAGAGGAGCAGAATAAAATAACTGTGCGAGAACTCTGTAAATTGCCTCTCATGGATGTAGATGAAGCAGTCACGCCTGCACAGGTCGAGAAGGTAATAAAGGAGATGAGTAACTCGAAGGCAATAGGGCCAGACGGTTTGAGCCCAGCATTCCTGAAGAGACTGCCCAGTGAACTACTGCCCCTTCTTGCTGACGTCATAAACACATCGTTTCGTACATGTACTTTACCCCAAAATTGGAAAGTCGCTCGTGTTCCCGGCCACTGCCGAAGCCGGGAAAATCACCATCCAAGACAAAAGGGTACCGGCCGATCAGTCTACTCTCACCCATTGCCAAAGTTGCCGAAAAACTATTCGTGGAGGAGCTGCCGAACACAACAACAAGCAACAGCATCAGATAGGTTTCCGCAAATTACATTCCACCACTACGGCCTTGTTGGAAATTGTGAGTTATGTTCTGGACGGCTTCAATGCCATGAAACCTCAACGCACTGTTGGTGTGGCCCTCGGCTTAACAAATGCATTTGACACTGTCGATCTAGGCCTACTATCAGAGAGTCTGTTGAAGTCTACCATTAAGTCATGGCAGAAGCGGTGGATAACTGCCTTCACTGAAGGACGTCGCGCAAATGTGCTATTCCAGGGACATGTTTCCAATAGCATCCCCATAGCCGCTGGTGTCCCTCAAGGGGGAGTTTTATCGCCTGCACTTTTCAGTTTATATCTAGAAGATCTGCCCGTTCCCCCTCAAGACATCAAGGTCGTTGCATACGCGGATGATATCACTATTCTGTGCCGAGATCGCGACATGGTAGCCGCCAGTAAGGGGCTATTAATACTTCCAACCTCTCGCCCTGCCAGAGCGGCATGCGCGGAAAAAGTGGTGAGTATGTAGGAAAACACGACCTCCCGCCTCTCCCGCGCCACCTGCCCCGCCACAGCGGTGTCTCTGGAGCATTCATACTCCCCTCTCGCACCGCCTAGGTATTTGTTGGTGGCCTTACTTGTTGCACTTAATTACGTCATATAAGTGTAGCGGGGCGTCAGTGAAAGCGCGCAATACGCCACAGAAAGTGCGCGGGACCTCTGTGGGAATGTGCAAGACGCAGTAGAAAACGTGTGGGACCCATGTGGTAGTGCGCCGGACACCGCGAAAGTTATTTACCCTCGCAGCGGGAGGGCGCAAGACGGCGGGAAAAGTTTGTGGAACCCAAGTGGGGGTGCGGGTGACGCCGCAGAAAGTATTTGGGACCCAAGTGGGAGTGCTCACGACGCCATAGAAAGAGTACGGTATCCCAATGGGAGTGGGCAGAACGTCGTAGAAAGTATGCGGAAATAAAATGGGAGTGCGCGTGCGCAGATGTTTGGGAAAGTTGCAATTAGGTTTGAATGTTCAATACGAGGGTCAAAATGCAAGCCAACGCGGAAGGTACGCAAGAAACCGACAAGGCTATCGTGCGATTATGAATCTTGGCTCAAATCTAGTTGCAGGGGGGCCTTCCAAAATTCAATCCTAGAAGTGAAAGCTGCTTCTGATATGGGTTTTCCGATAGTGTTATCAGTCATTGTCTAATTAGAAAAGCTGTAGAATCCACCCCTGGATAGCCTTTACATACAACAGAACCAACATATCTTATCAAACCTATCAAAGGCCACCCACATCGCTTCATTTCTAAAAACAAATCCACCGATTTTCCGCCGCTCTCGCTCTGCCATGATGTCTCTGGAGCATTCACACTTCACTGGCGAAGCGAGAAGTCGTGTTTTCATTCATACTCACCTCTTTTCCCGAGCGGGCCGCTCTGGCAGAGCAAGAGGTTGGAGGTATAGTCTACAGCAATGGAAGTAGGACCTGGTGAGGTTGCGGACTCTTCCTACATACATACTGTAGTCTGATTGTGTTATCACTCATTTTTTCAAAATAACTGAGATTGGTCGGTGAGTTTTTGTTTCCACTCTCTTATTTTCACCTGTTTTCATTGCTTCCACAGATGCAAGTGGTATCGGTGGAAAGACAGACTCACCGATCTATCACAGCTGATTCGGAAAAATTAGTGATACCACTAACAAACTACCGTATGTTAGGACGAGTTCGCAACCTCACCAGGTCCTACTTCCATTGCTGTAGACTATACGAATAGCCCCTAAGATCAATGACTACTTGATCGAGTTGAAATGTTTTTTCGATCGCAAAATGCTCACAGTCTCAGCCTCCAAATCACCCGTCACCGTCTTTTCCACTGATAATGCAGAGCACAGTGCCCATCCCATGGTGAAATGGGACGAAACTCAATTGCCGGCCACCCGATTCCCCAAGCTACGTGGACTAGTGTTGGATCCTTCGTTGAAGTTTCATAAGAACACTGAGCAGAAGCAAGCCACAGTGAAAACAAGACTCAACGTCCTACGTGCTCTCGGCGGAACGTCCTGGGGGTGCAGTAAAGAAACGATCCTGACCAGGTATAAGGCTATTGTGCAACCCGCCTTGGAGTATGCTGCGCCAGTCTGGCAGCACATCGTGTCGGACACATCTTGGTCCAAGCTCCAGCGCGTCCAAAATTCTGCTCTGCTAATCGCGACGGGCTGTTCTAGAAGCTCTCCAATTGAGAACTTACACGCCGAAGCTCGCATAATGCCAGTGAGAGACCACTGCCAGCTCCAGGCGCAACAAATGTTCATTACCATCGTTAAAGGCACAGTCCAACCTCAGAGGTAATTTTTGATATTATGGTCCGGTCGCCGCCTATAGCAACCCTGCCAAGCGCGAAATCTCAATTCGCTCAAATAAGCGAGAAAAGGCTGGGAAAAAGCCGGCCACGCCCCCTTGAAAGAAAAAATGGGCAACGCCCACTGGCAGGTTTCCGACCTCAATAGGGAAGAGACGCGCGAATGATTTTATTCAAAATCTATGTTCTTCCTTTTGTTTTCAGTCTGGCTTTATATTGTGACTTGCTTCAGAATGATGGCTGCGAATAACGAGAAAATACAGGCTCGAGACAACTCGTCCGCGAACTTCTACTAGTTCAAATTCAAAATTTTTGAGGAGCCGTAGCTCAGTTCGTAGTGAGTTCTGAGCGATTCTGGAGACATCATTGTGACTAGCGTGGAATTTTCTCCAAGATAGGCAGAAAAACGAAAAATCGATTCTGAGCTTGGACTGTGGCTTTAAGCAGCCAAAACATAGGTCGCGAAGAGTGCTAAACCCAGTAAGAGCGAGAGAGAGAGAGAGAGAGAGAGAGATGTATCAGAAAGCCGTTCGCCGATGCTCCCTCGAAAGTAGATGTGCAGAGATGGACCGAAGCACAACAAGAACGCCTCCGTCTCTTGCGCGCGGAGCATACCCGATTCGTGAAGGAACACTTGAGCAGAGTTGCCATAAACTCCATCCTGGGAGTCGTACCTCCGAAGGTTAGCGAGACCGAGATGGAACTTGGCAGGCATGCCAGGTGCACCCTTGCCTCGTTACGCTGTGGACACTCCCCCATGCTGATGTCATATTTGCATAGGATCGATAACAGCAAACCTGACGAGTGCCCGGATTGCGGTGGCCAAGGGCATACTACTGCACACCTATTCAACTGCCCGATGAGACATTGACGACAATGGATTTGTGGATGAACCCAACGCTAGTGACCGAGTTTCTGAACCTGTGACGGGACCCCTCTCCGTGGCTGCAAAGAAGAAGAAGACAATAGAGAGGGGGCGGTTGGTAAATGAGAAATCAGAGTTGCTGGGGGCAGAGCACAGAACACAACAGAAGGAAGGATGGCGATGCCTAACAGAACTGAGACCCGAACAGGAGAGATGCACACACCTCTGACATCCCAAGCATTGGACACTTTCCCCATTCCAGGTGACATCCTTGCTGCATGTGGCGCAAGAATACTTCTGAGCGGGTCCTGGATTCCTCTCGACGCCGGCCCTTTCTTCTTCTGCAGCCTCGAAGTGGTTTTTTGTCATAGGTTGAGGAACTGAGCGGCCTTCACAGGATTCGTCCAAAGATCCATTGTGGTTAAAGGCACAGTACACCCTCAGATATGAATTTTGAGATTTTCATGTAATTGTGTAGAAGACCCCTCCTGTATAACACGTCCCAAATGCGAGATCTCAATTCCTCCAAATAAGCGAGATATAAGCGACCACCACAGCCCCGACCCCCTTCACTCACCACCACAGGCCCGACCCCCTAACAGATTTTCGAACTCGATAGCAGCTTGATGGATGGATTAATTCCAACAAGTCGTCGTTCTTCTTCTTCTTCTTCTTATCAGCCACATTGGAGTTTCTTCTCATAGGCGCAGAAAGGCGGCAACATCACTCGGCTTGTTCCACATATCACGAGCAGACAGAGAAGTAGGTCTGGCAGAGCATGAAAATAGATGTAGTGAATCATGACCAGTATTTTGACAGTCAGGACATTTATCCGGGACCGATTCATCGATCCTATGTACGTAGGCTTTGAGGTACGAAGAATGACCGCAACGTAGACCCGCTAGAGTGACGCGGGAGCGTCTGGGCAGAGTCTTCTCACTGTCATCGACCGTAGGAGGCACACTACCAAGGACTGGATTAGGAGGGGCACAGGACATGTATTCAGATACGAATCTGGTGTGTTCGATTTGCTGCAGCCTCTTCCTTGTGAGCTCCGAGGTGGCCCATCTTTGACGATCCACTGTAGAAATGGCAGCGTGCAGCGGTGTGCGAATATTACGAGGATGGGGGTCTGATGACAAGAGGGGGTAGTTGGGATGTGTGGCATTCTTGACTATGCCGATGTGGAACTGTTGTGACTGCAGTTGGCAGTGCTGCTTGACAGGAAGTAGGGCACATTCTTGGTGAAGATGGGATATAGGTGTTGATTTTGGGCAGCCAGTGATGACACGAAGTGCAGTGTTTTGTACACGTTGTAGCTTGCTCCAAGAGGCGTCCGACAGGTGTCTAGTCCATATCGGGGCTCCATACTCCAGAGTAGGCTGTATCATGGCCTTATATGTCGTGCGTAAGACTTCCTTTGTGCTACCCCAGGTAGTACCCGCCAGAGCACGGAGGATGTTATTTCGCGTGTTGGCAGTTGCAGCTCGGATGCGCGTGTTTTCATTAAAGCGCAGTGAAGGATCCAGAAAGATTCCAAGTAGCCGAGGGTGCTTGGAGAGAGGCAACTGGTTACCTTCCCAGAGAACCCTGGGATGTAGCTGATGCTCAGCCGTTGCAGTAGTGCACAGAGTGACGCTAGACTTTGAAGGAGAGACCTTTAGCTGCTTCTGATTCGAGAAATTTGGCCAGGCTGCAGAGGTATTTGTTCATCTCCGTAGTGGCACGATCGATAACAGAGTCAGTGCATACAATTGTGATATCATCTGCATACAGACATAAGTGAATGTTGGGCGGCGGCTTCGGAATATCGGATAGATATAAGGAGAATAGGCTTGGTGATAATACTCCACCTTGAGGAACGCCCGCCTTCAAGGGAACCGACTTCGACAGGTGTCCGTCAAATTTCACACGTATGGAGCGATCTTTGACGAAGTTGTCAGTCCATCGTTTGCACCAGTCGGGCATGTCACAGTCCAGAATCGATTTTGATAGCAAGGAAGTGCTGACATTGTCAAAAGCGGCAGTCAGATCAATTGCGACGACTAGACTTCTACCGGCGGGAGCATTTCTATTGAAACCAGCAATGATGTGTTCAGATATTGACGTTAATGCGGTGATGGTGGAGTGAGCCTTTTTGAAGCCATGCTGATGGACGTTCTGCTGTAGTGCGCCCTGGAGGTTTATGATTTTTCTCCGCCAACTTAGCGATAGGGGATAATAGGGATATGGGACGGTGTGACGTTGCTTTATCTTCTGGTTTGCCAGGCTTGGGAACTGGGAGAACAGTCGCTTGTTTCCAACGAGCAGGAATAATACCAGTGGTAAACGACGAATAAATAAGATCACTGAGTACCTCTGCGTACTGTTCCGGCAGATGCTTCAGATGAACGGCTGAGATGCCGTCTGGTCCTTCTGCCCTCGAATTCTTCATCGACTTGATGATGGTAGAGACGGTAGAAGCAGTTATGGCAGGTACGTCATGTCGACTGGAGTTTTCTGATCGCACGTAAAGTACATCTGTGCTCTTTGTTGCGGCGAGATGAAGCAGAAGCATAGAGTTTACCAAGTTGACAGGCAGCCTTGTATCCGAATTCAAATCTGCCCGAGGGGAACTCAAGCGTATTGCGCGCAGGTGCCATCTTCTTCCCAGATAGTCGCTTCAGAATGGTCCACGCTTGTTTGCTATCAGTCGCAAAATTGATGGATTCGGTGTACTCCCTCCAGCGTTTCTGCTTGTAGTCGTTCAGCATTTTAGAGATCTCATCTGACAGTAGTGAAATGCACGGATCGGAAGGATCAGTTCTGCGTCTGTCGTCCCGTTGTGTGATTAGCTCCAGTGCTTCCTTTGGTACGTTAGGGTGGAACGTTCTTACACGACCGGTCGGAATGGCTATTCTGGAGGCTTCGCATATGGTGTCGACGACGAACTTCTCTTTGTCATGAACAGAGCCAGCTAGCGGATAGTTGGCTACCCGGCTGAGCAGCACCTCCTTAAACAGGACCCAGTTAGCCTTACTGTAGTTAATGTAACATTTGCTACGGGAGCCAGAAAAAGGTGCGAGATGGCTATTAAAAGACAGATCCAATGTTGTGCTGATGGGTACATGATCACTGGCCATGGCCACAGATGTGAACCAGTTACAAGACATGGCAAGAGAAGAGGAAACGAACGTGACATCAGGTGAGGAGGGCCTGCCCGTCGATGGGAGACGAGTAGGAGAATCTTCGTTTATAGGAATTAGGTCACAATCATCCGCAAAAGCTCAAGTAGTTCTCCTCTGTCATCAGGATCTAAGGAGGAGAACCAGGAAGGGGAATGAGCATTAAAGTCACCAGCCATGACAACAGATGAAGATGAGAGGATTGAAAATACATCATGTAAGTATGGTGTGGGATCAAATGCGTTGGGACAAGAGGTGGAGGGGAATGTAAACATTGACAATATCCAGAGGACAGCTTTGCAATACTATATGAACTCCTATACATTCAACAACATTGTCATTGGGGAGGTCAATAAGGTGAGATGGAATTGAAGATTTAACAAAGTTGACACGCCACCGCCATGTGATGTACGGGGAATATGATAGGATGTATAGCCGGGAAGGCGGGGCTGAGAAGGGAGGACACGCTAAGTTTGGTCTCCTGTAGGAGGATGACATCAGGTTGTGAGCGTTCAATGTACAATGTAAGTTCCATAAGTTTGGCACGCAAGCCATTAATATTGAGTTGAAAAATGTTGAGACTATGAAGAGGAACCGTAGAAGGTGAATTAATACAAGACATACAACAATAGGCATCAGTGTAGTCACTGTAACTAGTTAACCCCGAACATTTGAGGTGTACCCAGCCAAGGCAACCACTGCACTGGATGCTCGCATGTTGTGCCGTCAATCCACAATGACGGCATGGATATCGCGGAGTCTTGTTTCGCGGTCCAGGATTCTTCTCAATGCCAGCTCGTGACAGTAGAATACCAAGGAGTGCAGCAGCCAGCCATTTACACTCCCACACAGAAAAAACTCCTCGTGGAGTTGTTGACGCTCGTTTGATGAGTCTTCTTTATACTGGTAGTCGACTCCACAGATCCACCACGCGTAGGTTGAGCATCTCGGATCCTGTCGTTCTTCAGTCCATTGCCTTACTGTCTCCTTATCCTGGCTCGCTCTCGCGCAACGATTGGGAAGGAAGAGAAATACAGGTCTGAGACAACTCGTCCACCAATTTTTTACCC
This sequence comes from Aplectana chamaeleonis, assembly GCA_029168955.1. NCBI lineage: Eukaryota > Metazoa > Nematoda > Chromadorea > Rhabditida > Cosmocercidae > Aplectana > Aplectana chamaeleonis. Next base: position 140,933 of record JAPDOI010000890.1, read on the forward strand.
TCAAAATCTAGGCATCTTTGAAGCGCCATAACTCTGTTCAAAAGGGGTCTCGGACGATTTCAGAGATACCACTGTGATCAGCGTGTGACTCTCTCCAAGATAAGCATGAAATCTGAAAATTAATTTTTTGGGTGTCCTGTGCCTTTAAAGGCATCGTACACGATGAAAACCATACTTGAGTTTTTGACGTTTTCGTGTTGTTATGTCCCTATAGTGACTAAAGGTTGCAAAAAGCTCTCTCAAAAACGTCAACTTTTCAAGAAAAACCCATTTCAAGAAAGCTCATAACAAATTTGAAGTTCCCGCCGACATCAACTTGGGATAGTTGCGCGAAGAACGCAAGGAACAGTTTTACGATTCGTTTCTTGACGCTGCGTTGGAAGTAATTTATCAAGGACGCCATTCAGACGAGCGATCATTTTTTTCTTGAATGAAGTTAGAAAGGGTTACTAACCTGCTGTGTCCATTGCTGTCAGCAGCTTTCGATCGATATCGAATGTGAAATCGAGTAGCGTGTGCATTGCGCCCTACGACGCGTCAACGCTCGATCGCCGGCAGCGACCACGGAGTTTTGCTCCTTGTAAAACGGATCGACCCCAAGGCCGGCCCCCCAAACCCAAGAAGCCCTTTTGAGGTAAGCAAATCTTCATTCAGAGATGATTTTGAAACTCCAAAGGTTCTGAGTAACATTGTTATGGCCCACTAGTCCGACTGAACGCAAAAGCTGAAATCCGGTTTTCATCGTGTACGATGCCTTTAAGGAGGTAGGTCTCTTCGGGCACATGAACAAGTGCGCCGTGTCGTGTCCGGGAGCACCACAGTCCGGGCATGCGTCTGGTCGGCTGCTGTCGATCTTGTTGACGTAAGACATGAGCAGAATAGAGTGACCACAGCGCAGAGAGGCAAGAGAACATCTGGCTCGCCTGCCGAGTTGAGACTCGGACTCGCAAACCCGAGGCGGCACTGCTCCTAAGATAGGATTCACAGCCGCCTTCGTTAGATATCCTCGAACGAGCTGGGTGTGCTCCTCACGCAGAAGACGAAGCCTTTCCATGTTGGAGTCGGCCCATCTCTGTGCATCAACTTTACGAGGAGCATCTGCGAACGGCGTCCTGATCGACCTCTCTCTAATGGGCTTCATGATTCCCTTTGTCGGGTGATTCGGCTGTCTCAGAACATTAATATACATCTGCTGTGCCTGGAGTTCACAATGCTCCTTGACTGGTAGTATGCAGGCCTCCGCTTGAAGGTGTTCTATTGGCGAGCTCCTCGCACAGCCAGTAACAATTCTAAGCGCAGCATTCTGAACACGCTGCAGCTTCTTCAAGGAGCTGTCCGACACCATAAGCTGCCACACTCGTGCCGCATATTCCAGAGCCGGCTGAAGTATTGCTCTGTAGGTCCTCAACAGTGTCTCTGCTGCTGCCTCATGATGTTCCTTCAAGAGCTCTCAAGACATTAAGCTTTGCCTTGACGACTGTTTGTTTCTGTTACGCGTTTTTGTGGAACTTCAGTGACGGATCAAGAATAAGGCCAAGCAGCTTGGGGAATTTCGCTGCTGGCAACCGGTCACCATCCCATTTGACATCTGGGAGGGCACTGTGCTCCTTGGTGTTTGTTGTGAACACCGAAACAGAAGATTTTGCAGCAGAGACTGTGAGCACATATTATCGAGGAAGAGCTTCAACTCGACGAGATAGGCGCTGATCTTGTTAGCGGCTACTTGCAGGTCACGGTCCTGGCACATGATGGTGATGTCGTCGGAGTACAAAACAATCTTTATATCCTTTGGTGGCTCGGGTAGATCCTCAAGATACAGGCTTAATAGGGCAGGAGACAACACTCCGCCCTGCGGAACACCGGCTGCTATTGGAATGCTATCGGATACGTGATTGTGGAACAGAACCTTAGCCCGGCGACCTTTCGTGAACGCTGCGATCCATCGCTTCTGCCCTGATGGTAGCGACGACTTGAGCAGTTTCTCGGACAGCAGTCCCAAGTTAACAGAGTCAAACGCTTTGCTCAGGTCAAGGGGGTCGGCCACCGTTCTCAGGGGCTTTTCCATGTTGAACCCATCGACCGCAAAGCTCACGATCTCCAATAGAGCAGTAGTAGTAGAGTGAAGTTTCCTGAACCCATGCTGATGCTGTTGTCGCTCATTTTGATCAGCCAGGTCCGTCACGATCAACTTTTCAGCTAATTTGGCGACGGGCGATAAAAGGCTAATCGGTCGAAAGCCTTTTGCCGTGCTTTGGGACTCGCCTGGCTTTGGCAACGGTATCACATTGGCTGTCTTCCACGCTTGGGGTAGAGTGCAGGTCCGGAAAGAAGTGTTAATGATATCTGCAAGCATCGCTAGAAGTTCCGTGGGAAGCTTCTTCAGGATGGCTGGGGAGATACCGGCAGGTCCGATAGCCTTCGAATTCCGAATTTCTTTGATAGCCTTCTCTACTTGAGTGAGATTAAAGGCCTCAGAAGCGTTCATGAGCGGCAACCGGCTCAGCTCTCTAACCGTGACTCTGTTTTGAACGCCTCGCTTGGTACGTGTGATGAAAAAATTCTTGCCGAGTGCGTAAGCAGCCGCTTTCCCTGATTTGAAGACGTTCTCCTCGAACTCAATAGCGGGGCTCATCGAGAGAGCGGACTTGCCGGAAATTTTCCTCAACACTTTCCACGTCGTAGTTCCGTCCGCCTTGAAATTCTGCTTTTCAGTGAACTTCTCCCAGCACTCCTTGTTCTTATCCAGATCCTTCTTGATCTCATCCAGCACAGCGATCTCTGGTCTAGATGGTCTGCGACTCTCTTCTCATTTCCGATTCTTATCTTCTGCAGTATTTCCCTGCTGACATTTGGAAAAAAGGTCTTGGCACGACCCTGAGGAATTGCTGCTTTCGTGGCCTTGCGGATGGCACTTGTTAGATGGCGCTCTTTCAGATGAACGTCAACATTTCCTTGCCACGAAGGCCGTTGAAATTTATATGTACAGTAAAAAGGGGGCGATTGGAGTTAGAGGAATCAGAGGTGGTAGGTGAGGAGCACAAAACACATCGAAAAGAAGAGTTATGATGCCTCACAGAGCAGAGACCCGAACAGGAGAGATGCACCCACTTTTGGCATCCGAAACACTGGACGCTGGTATGTCTCCATTTAACATCCTTGCCGTAGGTGGCGCATAGGTGCTTCTGACCGGGTCCAGGATTCCTCTCCACGCCGGCCCTTAGCAGGAGAATCCGAAGGAGAGCTGCGGCCGGCCAGCACCTCTCCCATGACAAAAACCCTCTTCGTGGAGGGGATGACGTCGGTTTGCACGGAGGTGATCTTCTTTCCTCCACACTGCCACGGCACGAACGTACGACATCTCGGCAGCGAGAGATGCACCCACCTTTGGCATCCGAAGCACTGGACGCTGGTATGTCTCCAGTTAACATCCTTGCCGCACAGGCGCATAGGTACTTCTGACCGGGTCCAGGATTCCTCTCCACGCCGGCCCTTAGCAGGAGAATCCGAAGGAGAGCTGCGGCCAGCCAGCACCTCTCCCATGACAAAAACCCTCTTCGTGGAGGGGATGACGTCGGTTTGCACGGAGGTGATCCTCTTTCCTCCACACTGCCACGGCACGAACGTACGACATCTCGGCAGCGAGAGATGCACCCACCTTTGGCATCCGAAGCACTGGACGCTGGTATGTCTCCAGTTAACATCCTTGCCGCACAGGCGCATAGGTACTTCTGACCGGGTCCAGGATTCCTCTCCACGCCGGCCCTTAGCAGGAAAATCCGAAGGAGAGCTGCGGCCGGCCAGCACCTCTCCCATGACAAAAACCCTCTTCGTGGAGGGGATGACGTCGGTTTGCACGGAGGTGATCCTCTTTCCTCCACACTGCCACGGCACGAACGTACGACATCTCGGCAGCGAGAGATGCACCCACCTTTGGCATCCGAAGCACTGGACGCTGGTATGTATCCAGTTAACATCCTTGCCGCACAGGCGCATAGGTACTTCTGACCGGGTCCAGGATTCCTCTCCACGCCGGCCCTTAGCAGGAAAATCCGAAGGAGAGCTGGGGCCGGCCAGCACCTCTCCCATGACAAAAACCCTCTTCGTGGAGGGGATGACGTCGGTTTGCACGGAGGTGATCTTCTTTCCTCCACACTGCCACGGCACGAACGTACGACATCTCGGCAGCGAGAGATGCACCCACCTTTGGCATCCGAAGCACTGGACGCTGGTATGTCTCCAGTTAACATCCTTGCCGCACAGGCGCATAGGTACTTCTGACTGGGTCCAGGATTCCTCTCCACGCCGGCCCTTAGCAGGAGAATCCGAAGGAGAGCTGCGGCCGGCCAGCACCTCTCCCATGACAAAAACCCTCTTCGTGGAGGGGATGACGTCGGTTTGCACGGAGGTGATCTTCTTTCCTCCACACTGCCACGGCACGAACGTATGACATCTCGGCAGCGAGAGATGCACCCACCTTTGGTATCCGAAGCACTGGACGCTGGTATGTCTCCAGTTAACATCCTTGCCGCACAGGCGCATAGGTACTTCTGACCGGGTCCAGGATTCCTCTCCACGCCGGCCCTTAGCAGGAGAATCCGAAGGAGAGCTGCGGCCGGCCAGCACCTCTCCCATGACAAAAACCCTCTTCGTAGAGGGGATGACGTCGGTTTGCACGGAGGTGATCTTCTTTCCTCCACACTGCCACGGCACGAACGTACGACATCTCGGCAGCGAGAGATGCACCCACCTTTGGCATCCGAAGCACTGGAAGCTGGTATGTCTCCAGTTAACATCCTTGCCGCACGTGGCGCATAGGTACTTCCGCGCTGGACCAGGATTCCTCTCGACGCCGACCCTTTGTAATAAAATCCTCAGGAGAGCTGCGGCCGACCAGCACCTCTCCCATGACAAAAACCTTCTTCTCGGAGGGGTTGACGTTGATTTGCACGGAGGTGGTCTTCTTTCCTCCACACTGCCACGGCACGAGCGTACGACATCTCGGCAGCACGCCGGCCCTTTGTAGTAGAATCTTCCTCTCCCATGACAAAAACCCTCTTCGCAGAGGGGTGGACGTCGGTTTGCACAGAGGTGGTCTTCTTTTCTCCACAATGCCACGGCACGAAATTACGACATCTATCTCGGCGGCAGAGCAGCACTAATAGACTTCACCTGTCGGAAGATTGAACTAGACTTAAAAGGTAACTCTCTGACACAAGCTATTACTATTCCACGGGAAAACGGAGATGGACGTACAAGCTCCACGGAAAAATCGGGGAGCAAAAAAAATTAGGCAAAAAAAGAAAAAAAAACTCCCGGGGCTGGTCAGTTGAGTAAGGAGCGCAGAGTGAATAACGAAACACTTGCAAAAAAAGAAGTCGAAATATGAAAGTTCTCAATTTTTTCGATGTGCACGAACCTCATCGCAGCACAACCCTCTTCGCTCCATCGGTGGCGAGCGTGATACTATGAGATTCGTGCATAGATCAGTCTGCTGTTGAAAATGGAGAATGTCATTGTTACCTAACATCTATTGATACAAACTATACTTACTACTCAAAACACGAGCGACATGGAATCCAAGAGCCGAGCATCTGTATCCCTGGGAAGCAGAATGGATGCAGCGATCAGCACACCGCAAAACCCTGTATAGGGATCACAAACAATTGGAGTTGCGATTCAGCAGAATTGTGTTGCTGTGTAAATTTATACCTGATTGGAATACGATCGGCAGATATTGCACCAGTATTGAGGCCTTCCGTTAACAATAACAACAGGCCATCGTCCAAATACGTCCTTGTGAAGAAACTGGAAAGCATGAAATACCCACAGAAAGAGCATAACTTCCATGGCAGCCAAAACCTGCAACGTTCACCTACTTGGCTTCTTTTCCAGCATCAGAGAGCAGCCTCTGAAGTACGGTGTTCCATAACGTTCCATTCGTGCGTCGCATAATGCAGGACAACATTCTTCAAAGTCAAAACCAATTCAAAAGCAAAAAAGAAAACCGAGATAAAGCGGGAGTGTTGCGTATTTTCTCGAATTCGGAGCGACCCCCACCAAAATTTTCCCCCCAAAATCCGGAATTTCACCTCCCCCCCCCCGAGACGAAATTTCTGGGCAGTTTACATTTGATTACTAAAACTGTCAGACGAAGACAATTCGTTCCGTAGTCGGGCTCAAGCGACTAAAATCTGAGCAATTCTACGACCCTTCCCTTTGGTGACCAAGAATATCGAGAATTTTTGGGATGTCTTCACCAAATTTTCGGTTTTGGACCGAAATTTTTGCGATCCCCTGACCTTCATTTGCGGGTCAAATTTTTTGCGATCCCCACCCCGTTGCGTCATTTCGCAACCCCACATGACCCTGACAGGGTCAAGCGGGGCGTTGTGTAATTTTCCGAAATCTGAGAGACCCCCCCCCTCTCGCCATAAAAAACCTTCGAAAAATTCAGAATTTTTGCGAGGTGTGATTTTTGAGCACTTTTTCCCAAAAAAATGCTGTAAATAGAGTACTGAAGAGATACCTTATGACGTTCAATAACCGTTATTTTCCATTTTAGAATCACTTCCAGAAATTTTCATTTTTGGTCCGAAATTTTCGCGATCCCCCTCACACCTTCATTTTCTGGCCACAATTTTTGCGACCCCTCCTCCACCCACAAGCACGCCCATGCCGATCATTTTTTCCGCAGGGCTACCGTAATCCTGCGCGTAAATTAAACAACGCCGGCTACATGGCTGCGGACTTTGTCACATATCTTACGACAGCCACTATTTTTTGGCGTGTGACTTCCCACCAAGTTAAATTTCGACCAGGAGACGTTGTGTTAACCCCGAAATGTCGAAAATTGTTTTTTTTTCGGCGAATTTATAAATAAGCAGACGGGGTTGATTCTTGTTGTGCAGCTGTAAGCGGATAACTGTCGAAATGCGTCGACGGTATTTTACCTAAATTACTTTTGATTTGCCGTTAGAAAAAGGATGTCTGTCTGCTAACAATAAGATTTAAAGATTGTATGAATGAAATCATCATTTTGTGAAGAAAAGTTTGATAACTCCCAGAAGAATCTCTTTGTTTCGCGGATAATTTTTCGATCTTATGCGACTCGGGTTACTTTCTTTATCGCGACCGAGTCATACTTCTTTACAAAAGCTATGAAAAATAGCCCTATAATCAACTGTTATCTCCATGCGACCGTTTGCGAACCAGGCTAATGGTGAAAAAGTAGATTACTACAGCTTTTGTTGATGTTTTCGGATCGTAAGTACAGAAATTAGTAGGATCGCCGTAAGATATGTGACAAAGTCCGCAGCCATGCAGTCGGCTCTATTTAATTTACGCGCAGGATTACGGTAGCCCTGCGGAAAAAATGATCGGCATGGGCGTGCTTGTCCTCCACCCACCGTTGAGCAATTTCACAACCCCGCTTGACCGCGACCAAAAGTAACGGTGCCTGGGACGGCAAGCACTCGAGCTCCGAAGAAAACGAAATGAACTGATAACGTTTAACGAAATCATGCTTGATATACTTCGTATGAACGGTATGAGATGCTATCGTACCAAACTATAAAAAAAGGGGGGGCTTTAACAAGTTTTGTACCCACAGCAAAAACACAACGTAGACTGCTTTGAGCAGTCACAGGGCCTGTGAAGCCTTCAATGCCTTGGCCAAGAATAGGAAAATTTCTTTTAAATTGTCTCACTTTAAATGGCTTGTACAACAGCATGAAATTGGAACTCGACTGTCATATTACAGATTCGACCTGATCTCACTGAGTAGCGCGTTTCGTTTTATCCTCTTATTCACTTTGTAGTTGTTATTTCTATACTTCTTTCGTTCACATGGCAACCATCATGTAACGAATATCTGATATCAATCGCTTTGCAGCAGAAGTAACATGACTGGAGCGATACTTCTTTCGATCTTCGAAAAGATTTCCAAATGAAGTAACAAGATATAAGGCAAAAAAACAGCGATGATGAAGAGTACCTGAGGAGTTGTCTCGCAATTTGGTCATATGTGGTAACGGACGCGGAAGTGATGATCAGGTTTACGACTTCAGGGATATCTTCGCTCAACGTTGGAAGATGCTCGATGGCGAACTCGCGCAACAAGATGGATGCGCTACAAGTACAGGCGAATGACATCAATAATCAAACGAAACTCAACAGAAAGAAAAAAACAACTGACATCTGTCGATCCCCTCCTTGCAGACGTGAAAGCACATCGTTGAGAACATCTACAGCTTTACGCTTGAATAAAGCTACCGCAGTGGGTCGACGAGGAACTGAGCTGCTTTCCAAGTCCTGGAAGGTGAACACTAACCGACGGTCGACACGGATCAGAGTGTCGGATGGGCTGTGGTATCAGAAAAGGAAACATGGAGAAGCCGGTCCGCCCTTTGCAGGACAAACATACAGTTGACCGCAATGTTAATAGGACATGGTGCGGTTGCGGACTCGCACTAAACTACGGTAGAATCTGGCACTTTGCCAGATTTCGTTATCGATCGGCGCCACAGCTGATAGGGGCTGAGCAGAGTGCCACCGCGGCGCGGCCTGATGATTGAGAGCCGTATTGATAGATCGCGGCGATCTATCAATACGGTTCTCCATCATCAGACCGCGCGGCGCCGCGGTGGCACTCTGCTCAGCCCCATAGTCTCGTGAGCAGAGAGACGACGGTTGGCGCCGATCGATGACGAAATCTGGCAAAGTGCCAGATTCTACCGTAGTTTTAGTGCGAGTCCGCAACCGCACCATGTCCTATTAACATTGAGGTCAACTGTAAGGCTACTTCAATCAAACGAAGTGGAATTCCAACTGTAGAAGACGAGACAACTCCATCCTTTGTGTACTGAGACCACAACCCGTGTCGGATGCGGTTAAGTTTGCCGGTGCACAATACGCTGACATTTTGATGGGACGGTAGAACTACCATCTACCAACATTAAGCTTTCTCAGCTGGCCATCAAGACTTGCCTTGCGATACGCTACATTATTTTTCAAGTATCCGTTAATGCGCTTGTACGATGTTCGCAATTTGAGACGTATCTTCCAGTTTAAAGCATAAGTTTCTTGTAGTGTATTCATTTGACCCTGACTGGAGACAGAAGGCTTCAGAGCTATCGGGGCCGGAGGTGTGCGGAATTTTCTGTTTTCTGCCCATTTTTCTGATTTCTGTAAACGTCAAGAAATTTTGACAGAAAAAACCACAAGCCGCGATTTTTTTGCAAAGTTGCTACAGCGACAAGAGGCCGAATTCGACAGGGGGAAGCCCATGGGTTCAGGGTAAACTTCACTTGGATTCTGTGCAACGCAAGACTCTAAGCGCTTCCATCTCATTTATTTGTTACGCCTACACGTAGGTTTACCGTTGATGAGTCCCTCAGAAGGTTCGTGATGTAAGAAATGACTCGGAATGCTGAATATAATCATTCGCTGAGGGCAGCTATCTGGGGGGGGGGGGAGGGTAACGTTGGGTCCTAAACAATTAAAATTTCATAGCAGTGGTGCAGCGACATCGACGACATGGTGGAGCGCCAGGTTATTTATACTCGATCGGGACACCCACGTGGTAACCTCGCGCGTTGAGGAGTAGGAATAGCCCCGAGCAAGTTTCTTCTGAGGCATCTTTCATAGTCCTCACCGTGATCGCGGCATGCGTGTTAGGCGCGGGATGAGCGGTGGACTATGAAAGCTCTCACCGCGAAAACAACTATGAAATCTCCGGCGGCACCGCCAGGGCGTTGCGGATTAAAGTTGGGTCTCAACTATGACATGCACAGAAATTCCTGGCTTGCGTTTGCGAATACGGTAGCGTAGGATAGCCCCAGAATTATTCATGTTGGAGAGGACTTAAACTGAGAAGCGAGTATTGACTGAAACCGCAGTGGCGGTTTCAGCGGTGCTGGCATCTTTCAAAGTCCTCATCGCAAGCGCGACACGCGCGGTGGACTATGAAATCTACGGCGGCACCGCCATGGCGAGACGGTTTACAAATGGGCCTCAACTTTGATAAGCAAAAAAAATTCTTGACTTTCATTCGCTAGTACGGTAGCGTAGGATAATGCCAGGATTACTTGTGGTGTAGTGGACTTGGATTAAGAAGCGAGTGATGATTCAAATGATGAAAAAAAGCGAGTGGTGATTCAAATGATGAAGCCTCCATGGCGAATTAGGCGGTGCTGGATGGGCGGCACGCAGTCCCGGGCAGTGAGAACTTTTATAGTCCACCGCGCTTCCCGCGTGAGGACTATAAAAGATGAATAATCAATAATACAATCATTTATTTGTCTGATTTTGCCGCAGTTATCTGCTGTCATCGGCACTACTATCTCACGAGGAAACTCTTTCGTTCGAGTTTCGATCAGTTTCTTCACGACGAAATCTACTGATTGTCCTGGTATTTTCCGAATTGGGTTTTGTCCATTGCAAATACGATTGGCCCGTGAATTTTACCCAACACGTGTAGTGTGTAGTGAACATTATAGAGCACAAGGCTATAGTAAGGTATAATGTGCCTAACCAATGAGAACCCTATACGAAAAAACCAAACCTCTAGAGCCGCTTCGCGGCTGGAGCGATAGGTGGCATCTAGAGTTCTGCGAGCTGCGAGTCTCTCAGAGTGCGAGAGGTCAAGGGCGTGGCCCAGAAACTCTCTGCAACTAGCTTTTAGAGTACGCGAGCTGCGGGAACCTGAATCAGGATTGAGCATGAGTCACTGCGTCAAATTGAATCAGGGCATGAGTGGCCGTGGAGCGCGGTTTTGTATCGGCACTGAATCTTCTTCAAATCGATTCGAACTTGGCCTAAGCTTGTTTTACATCTATATATTGTCTTATCAATATGTACGAAGGAAGTTATGTACAAAGAAATAGACATGAAGTTTGGAAATCATGTGTAAGATTTTACTTTCTTTTATATGCATCACTTCTGACACCCATATTGTGTGTTAAAACAAAGAAAAACCATCATAGGGAAGCAAAATGAAATTGTTCATGAATAGAAACTAAGCGAAACCACCACAGGAGAACAAAACTGGAAAAATCATGAGTAGAAACTGAGAAAAACCATATCAAAACGTTTTGATGGCATAAGACATGATGATTCTAGAAGTACTCGCAGTGCGAGCCACGATAAAAATAGTGAGGAGAATTCTTCTCGCAGCTCACAATGCGTGCGTGGAACTGTTCGCAGCGCCCTCGCAAAGCAAGAAGACTATGAAAGCCCTGTGCGAGAATTTTGTCGTCGGGGCTCACACTGCGAGTAGCGTCCCCGTAGTGCGACAACAACAATGAAACCCTCCACCTCCATTTTGCCGCAAAAAAACTCGCATGCGAGGACGCTGCGAGCACGTAGCTATATAATTTTACGTGTCGCAATTCGCAGCTCGCAGAACTGTAGATGCCACCTTACATGATCAAATCGCCAGTAAACCTACAACGGAACATTTGGCTGCTGGGGACCCGCGGGACCGTAATGGGGTTGACCCCATTAGAGAATCGCAATTTTTGGCCAGCGCCTCATCCTTTCGCAACAACGGTTTATCTTCACTGTCGCAGACCTTTACGCTTTTCGTGAAGAAAATGAAGGAAAGGGAACCAATGAAAGGGGGATTTGTTCTAAGTCCTATTGAGACACCATATACAGTTATGTCACTCGAACACTAAAAAACAACGTCAAACAGATGCGAAAACTACAGATCGGTGAGCATAATGTCCGACCATTGTCGACTTTTTGCAAAAGTATTTGAACCTCTTCTCGAATATGGTCTTGAAAAGAATGCTATAATTCTTCAAGAACAGCGTGAGTTCACAAGAGAGGAGCTACAGAGCCCAATCTGCTCGACAGTTTGAACGATTGGTCCTTAACGCTAGCTGAAAAGCGTCGTTGTGACATATATATTTTGACTTCAGAAAGCATTCGATTGTGTAATTCATGGAAAATTAATTCATAAATTTGAATTATTGGGGTTCTATCCTACAGTGGTCCGAAGGATCGCAAATTTTCTTCGATGGTCGAGCATTTGAGGTCTGAGTTGGCATAAGGTTTTTCGCTGCCGAGATGTCGTACGTTCGTGCCGTGGCAGTGTGGAGGAAAGAAAATCACCTCCGTGCAAACCGACGTCATCCCCTCCACGAGTGGCTGCAAAGAAGAAGAGAAGATAAGGTTTTTCAGAAACTTTCCCAATCTCGCGCGACGTACCACAGGGAGGTGTCCCATCTCCAATCCTATTTATGGTTAACATATTCCCCCCCCCTCCCCGTCTCGGTTAGGACCCCAAAGTGGTCAACTCTAATTATTGGAAATACAGTGTGTCTGATATGATACAATTACAAGTCAATCTTCACTCATTTCTACGCACAGGGAGCTCCGTTGCTCCCCTTTGAGCACCCTTTGCTCACACTGATGTTTCCATAAAGCTTGAATATTAGGCCAGCCGAGAACCGTCATATTTGTGATGCACAGTCCACTTTTGCAACAGTCTTTACAACTACACTGGACAATATTGCTTGAAACAGTTTTCGGGGTACTTGCGAAACGGGTGCGCGAGCAGAAGAAACGGCTTTCTTTGGCGAAATACAGTAAAACGCGAATCTGCCCAACGGGGTCAGCCCCGTATGGTCCCGCGGGTCCCCAGCAGCCAAATGTTCCGTTGTAGGTTTACTGGCGAAGAATACAACGTGGCCCTGAGCTGTGTGTCGCTGCGCGCAGCGGTCGCGTCGTGGCGTCGCAATCAGAGCACGCTTACCTCTGTTTTAGTGGGATGTCATGGTGGGAGCCGAACGCGTAACCATTCACATGCTCTCGTTTCCTTCCATCATTTGAGGTGTTGTAACAAACACAAGAAATTATCTCACCTCAAGTGTTGGCAACCTTATATGATTCAGAGCAGCATGCATGCCAATTATAGGGTAAACCAACTAGGCACTAATTCTAGGATAGGACGAATTAAATTTTATTGTGTTATATTCGCTATAGTGTTACTACAGTTGACCGCAATGTTAAAAGGACATGGTGCGGTTGCGGACTCGCACTAAAACTACGGTAAAATCTGGCACTTTACCAGATTTCGTCATCGATGGGCGCCAACCGTCGTCTCTCTGCTCACGAGAATATCAGCTGTGGCGCCGATCGATGACGAAATCTGGCAAACTGCCAGATTCTACCGTAGTTTTAGTGCGAGTCCGCAACCGCACCATGTCCTTTTAAAATTGCGGTCAACTGTATCTATGTGGTTCAAATAACTGATTATCACCGGATTCCCGGATCGATAATGAAAAGAAGCGATACAGAGAAATCGTTATTAGATTGGAGTTAAGATGAAACTCAGTATACGCGACCTAATGTGAACCCTTTCTACATACACTTTGATTCCGTAGCATCAAAACCTTCAGAATTCAAAGGATACCTAAATTCTTAGTCGGAACTAATCCTCTTTCATTATCCAAAGGTCATCTCTATCGTTTTTTTACTCAAATAGTAGTACGAAATTTTATGCGGCTTTGTAAAGAGTGTATTCTGGCAACCGGAAGCAATTTCTCCTTTGACGCCTATTGTTTCTTTGCAATCTTTCCTCTGGAAGACGACAGTGGAGTAGTTTCGACCTTAGCTCACAACTATACGCTAATTTTTGAGGCATATAAGCACAAACTGCTCAGTGATCGACATTTTCCCATTTCCAGAAACCATTATCGCAAATTGAACATTGCCCAGAAATTCCCGAACTGCATGGTAGATGAGCCCACGCTCTGCATGCTGAATTGGAGCACTCGTGAACCTCCATCAAGTGTCTATACAGGTTCTTGAAAAAAACTGATGAGCTCAGACGTTCAGCCTGGGAAATACGGAAGCAAAATGTCCCACTATAATGAATTATCTAAAGTAATAGAAGAAGAGAGTAATGTCTATTAGAAACCAGAAAATATAAACACAATGATGAGTGTTGGCGTTTGACCTCCTTCACTTTAACAGACAATTAACACCAGTGCTCAATCATTAGAAGCAGGAATCATTATTGATTGCCAATAATGGCTTTGTATGCAGCGATATTCAGGCCTGAACACCTGTACATTGTGGTCTGTTATGTTTTTCTTCATCCCATCCATGTTAGAACAGTTGTTGCTTACGGAGCTTGACCTTTTGGCTCCTGGTCGTGGCGGGACCAATCACGGGGGCGACGCACCTTTAACCTTCACAGTGCAGCACTGGGGCTGAACTGTGCCGACACTATATCGCCCTTTTCTGAATTCTGGATATTTCATGACGGTATTCAAACGGTTATCGCGACTTGTTGAGGGCTGATAATTGAGGGTGGATTTAATATAAATGACACACATCTCAGTGTGATAATTCGTCAATTCTGAGAGGAAATTCGACAATTACCCTAGTTAATTTGTGAGTTTTAAATCTGGAGTTTTCTGAGGGCTTCAGAAGTTATTGAAAAAATGTGCATCATTGTCTAGGCTGTTGACATTAAGGCGAAATAATTCCACATAACATGTCCCTTAAACACCTCTCAGGCATGATTAACCGAGATACTCGCCTTCAAGTACAAGAATTTCAGCACCAGTGCTGCACTGTGAAGGTCAAAGGTGCGTCGCCCCCGCGCCCCAGTTGGTCCCGCCACGACCAGGAGCCAAAAGGTCAAGCTCCGTAAGCAACAACTGCTAGAACACACAACTCCGGAAAAGTGTTGGCGATGTATAAGCGTGCTCTAATTGCGACGTCGCGACGCGACCGCGGCGCGTAGCGAGACACATGCTCAGGCAGAAAATGGTCACTCAACCGGTCACATTTTGGATGCGTTTCAGTGCAAATCATTGTGACCGGTTGAGTCCCCGACAAGTTTTGGGGGCGGAGCTCAGTTTCCACCACCCGGTCAGTCAATCCGGGGTCGCCAAGATCAAACTAGCGGCGTGGCAACTATCGATTCTTCAGGTTTTTAGCGGTTTTAGGTTTCGAAACACACACATTTGCATTTATATGTTCGCTGTCCCTCATGTCTGCACACCACGTTCTCAAATTGACAATTTTTCCCACTTTATCATAGTAGAGTGAATATCATGAAGATACGTGGCCCCTCCCCTCATTATTCGTAGTTATTACCAGATATAAGCCGCGAGCACTTGGACGAGGCTAGCCCTATTCGGAAGATGCGGTTGGTGCTTCTAATTATTTTCTGGTTGTTTTGCTCAGGCATGTGAGAGGAAAGCCTGTATCTCAGCCTAGCAAAGGTCGCGGAGCATGCGGACATCAGTTTGTTTTTCGAACAAGACTTCGATGAATTGACGATCACAACTAGACTTTCGGATGCCCTCTTTGCCGAGCAGCCCTACAGAAAATAGCGCTTTCTTAAACATGCTTGTTAGACATTCTTTGGCTGTTCGATCTTCGACTAATTGCAATACGAGTACTATGAAGTTGTTCAAGAGTGGAACCCTATACGCGAAAAAGCGACAAAGATGGCTATTGATGAGATGCTGATTTCCTTTTTGGTGACAGAACTTGAGCAAAAGCTTCTCGATGAGGCAAAAGCGAGCGCCATCTCGGCCAGTAATTAATTCGGTACTCTTTCGGAATAGACGACCCACTCTTGTAAATGGGGTTCTCGCATACAGCTACAGGATCATTTTGTCATGCTTTTGCTTCTTAACATGAAGAAGCACGGAGCAACATATAAAATTTATGCAAAGAACATATATAAAACATCGGGAAAATCCAATTGTTTTGGATGGGTCGTCTATTCCGAAAGAGTGCCATTAATTTTGTGTGAATTCTTTCCTGACACAATTAGTTTTTAGAAATGTGCATAAGCAATGTACACTCGTTTGGAGCCTGCAGTAGACCACCCAAGTGAGGATCAACTCGAAGACGAGGATGAAGAGGTTACCCGTCAGGTCAGTAATAGTTTGGCCATGACAAAATTTTGAGGCTTTTTCATAGGGCTCTACACTATAGTTGTACACGAACGAAATTTTCGAAAAATTTTTGGAAGATTTTTCGAAATTTTTTTCGTTCGTTCGAAAATTCGTCGAACTAATTTTTTTCAGATTCCGTTCGTTCGAAATTTCGTCGAACGAAATTTTTTCAAATTTCGTTCGTTCGAAATTTTTTCATTTCTCGTTCGTTCGAAAAGATCTCGAACGAAAAATTTTCGTTCGTTCGACATTTTTTTCGAAATTGTACAACTATACTCTACACATTACACCACCAATAGCGAACGTTTGCCTTCCACTGCTACATAGGAAACGCTTCAGCATTGATGTTGCTGCGGGTAACATGCAACACGACCACGCGCTTGTGGCGAAATTCGGAGTGCAGGCTTCTCTGCAGACGCTGCGCTGAGTAGATCGAATGTGAAACAGCGTTCTTGTCCAGTTCCATTTTTCCTCAAAATTGAGTAGCCCACCTGATAGGATTCGCAATTTACGCAACAACTCCATGAAAACCTGCTGAAGAGCTACTACTATCTTACTCTATAACACTCTAGTACTGGAACCAGGGATGTGAGGCAATTGCCGTTTGCCGGCCGTTTTTGGACGATTTTTGTCGATTGTCGTTTGCCATTTTTCCTCTCACTTTTCGACAAAATTCGACAAAAAATTGCGCAATAGATAACAAACGCCGCGATTAGGACGCGCATGGTAAATCCCATAAGCCTTGCAGCGACCAGCTCGAAAGTAGGGAGACAGGCAATACGTACTTCAAAACTTCAAGCCAGTTGGTGTTATCTACCGTGCGGTCATGTCAAAGCAATTGCTAGTATTGTAGTGTCATGCTCGTGTGGGTCCTCTTGTCTGGAAGAGTACCGAATTCACCACACTCTCCTTGCTAAGGCTTGATCAATAAATGTAGGGTTCATCGGGACAAGAAATAACACCCTAAACGTTTTCAGGAGAGGGCACAAAGGGTTCAGAGCTCAATTTCTCTCAGACATTTTTCAAAGCGTCGTGTGGAGGACGTTGGACTTCACTGGCAGTTTGTGGGGTTATGCACTTTGCCATCTCCTATTATGCTCACAATTACGCTGAGAAACATGCTACCAAGTTGAAAGTTGGAGTTCTAAGTTAAAAGGGTGGGGGAGGATGTACACGTTGTGGGGAACATTCGTTTCGGTTAAATTCGCTGCCTGACTAAAAACTGGATTGACGGAGTCGATGGTGTTCGGATTAAGGGGTGGCGTACAGTTTGGGAAGGAGGTGGTTCGAGCAAACCGCGTTTTTTAGGAGTCGTATTGGTGGAAAGCTTGAAAAACTACCCCATTCAATGCATTTGAGTTATTAGCGCGCAGTTCAGATGAAATTTAAAAGGTCGCAGGGGGAGAGATGCCGAATATTTAGCCGTTTCTCAGCAACGTTTCCAAGGCTGTTCGGAAACGTGCGTTTTAGTTGTATTTTTTCACGTGATTATCTTTGATCTAAATTCCGGTTAAACAGTAAACACACCGTGAGGCACGAAACGAGTACGCCGCGAACTCTGAGAAAGTTTCCTAATCAGATAAAGGACCTAACAACCGTAGGTGCACATTTCTGTTCGTAGGCCCCGCCCAGTTGTAGTATGGCTCACGATTAATTTTATATGAGTTACTCTCAGTTGGTCCTATTTTTGTAAAGGCGCAGCCACCAATCGCGGTGCCGCAGCGGCACTTTCGCGGAGCCGCTCTGGTACCTTTCGCGGAGCCGGTATGGCTTTATCGCGGAGTCGCAGCGGCGATTTCCGCAAGAGAAGGGCTGCCACACTCGTTAAAAAATAATCAGGTCAAGTAGGGACACACTGGTCTCTTCCTTTTTTTAAAACTGCTTTCGAATGCTCATCCCCTTAGATTGGATTGCGCGATACTCTGAATTTCGTGCGATAAATTTGAAACACGAAGCAATCTCATGACTACAACATATTCCGAAAAGGGTTGATATTAGAGAACCGCGAAAAATTACTGCCCTTTCACCACAACATTCCCATTACCAGTGTTCAATAGAATGCCCATTTCGGTGCTGCTGTTTATATCAGGTATTGTACCAAAGTAAGAGGTTAAATTTCTTGCTGTATTATTGAAAAACCTCGTGGTGTTATTGAACTAGAACAAAATGCCGAGGTTCAAGGACAGCCGGCCATACGCTATTCAGAAACCATTTCTTATCTGGCTATCGAAATACGATTTGTGCATGAGAAAGAAGTATTTTTAATGCTACTTTTAAAACATTTGCATCGTTTTTGTACGAGATTTTTTTATTTTGCCGTTTGTCGATTGCCGATTGCCGGCCATTTTTGAACAAAATTTGTCGATTTCCGTTTGCCGATTTTTAAAAATCGTTTGCCGCACATCCCTGACTGGAACACCGCAATATCAGTGTGGCCAGTGGAAGAACCCGTGTTAGTCGGTTGCCAAATGTCCATCGGGACATGGGGAGGCGTAAAAATTATCTAAAAGCAGAATTTTGGGTGGGACGTATAGATTCAAGGTCAAAAATGAAAACCTTCCCTTAGATTCGACATTAAGGTAAAAGGTGTCTATAACAAAAAAAAACAATGAGTTTAGAAATACAGTTTTTTTCTAAAAATTTCAAGTTTCGGAAAAAAAATCTCTTACAAGGGGAGTATAAGAAGCGTAGGTCTGAACGGTAGAAATCTAATGTCTTCTTCTTCTTTGCAGCCACATAGAGGGGTTTGTCATAGGCGGAGGAACTGGGCGACCAGTAGTGGATTCGTCCATAGGTCCATTGGTGTCAGCGTGGTAGGTCTCTCCGGACAGTTGAATTAATGTCCGGTATCGTGGCCGATGGTACCGCAGTCCGGGCACACATCAGATTTACTGCTGTCAATCCTGCTGACATAAGACATTAGCATTGTAGAGTGACCACAGCGTAATGATGCGAGCTCTGAGGTGCAGATGGGGGGGGGGCGGTATATCTCCTAGTATAGGATTATGGCCGCCTTCACAAGATGACACTGTACGAACTTGGTGTGCTCCTCGCGCAAAAGACGGAGTCGTTCTTGCTGTGAGTCGTGCCATCTTTGCAAATTGACTTTGTTTGGAGCATCGGCGAATGGCTTTCTTATATTTCTCTCTCTAACGGGGTTTAGCACTCTCCACGACGGGTGATTTGGTTGCTTTATAATGTTGATGCGGAATTGCTGGGCCTGGAGCTGACAGTGCTCCTTCACTGGTAATAGACGGGTCTCAGCATGCAGGTGCTCGGTTGGGGAACTCCTTGCACATCCGGTGGCGATACGGAGAGCAGCATTTTGTACTCGTTGCATCTTTGTCCAGGAGGATTCTGAGACGAGATGCTGCCATACCGGTGCGGCGTACTCCAGAGCGGGCTGAAGAATTGCCTTATCCGTTGTGAGTATAGTCTCCTTGCTGCTACCCCACGAAGTGCCGCCCAGGGCCCTGAGAACGTTGAGCTTAGCTTTGACGACTGCCTGCTTCTGCTCGGTAATCTTATGAAACTTGAGTGACGGATCAAGCACAAGACCGAGCAGCTTTGGAAAGCGAGCAGCAGGCAAACGGTCTCCATCCCACACGACATCCGGATGAGCGCTGTGCTCGGATGGGTCCGTCGTGAGAACGGACACTGACGACTTGGCTGCAGAGATCCTTAGCATCTTGCGGTCGAAAAAGCTCTTCAGTGTGATCAGGTACTCGTTGATCTTATTGGCGCCCACCTGTAAGTCCCGATCTCGACACATGATTGTTATGTCATCGGCATACGCGACGACCTTGATGTCCTGTGGAGGCTCAGGCATATCTTCGAGGTACAGACTGAAGAGGGCTGGCGATAGAACCCCGCCCTGAGGGACTCCAGCTGCCATTGGAATACTGTTGGAGACATGGTTCTGAAACATGACTCTTGCTCGCCGACCTTTAATAAAGGCCGATATCCAGCGCTTCTGCCAAGATGGTATTGACGACTCCAGTATGTTGCCTGACAGGACTCCAAGGTTAACCGTATCAAATGCCTTGGTGAGATCCAACGAAACAGCTACAGTTCTCATTGGCTTGTTAAAGTTGAACCCGCCGATAGCATAGCTCGTAATTTCTAGCAAAGCCGTAGTTGTGAAATGTAGCCTCCTGAAACCATGTTGAAACAACTGCTTCTCGTTGTGCTCCGCTAGATCCTTGACAATAAGCTTTTCGGCTATGAAAGGTACTGGAGAGTACCATCCGTGGGGGTGTTTGGTATGAGGTGGGAGGGGAGAGAAGACAAAACAAAGGTTGAAACTCCTCCGCCAAGAGCTGACCTTGGAGCATGGAAGGCAGTGTAGCCCGGAATATTAGGATGAGGACGGGTAGGTGATGGAGAGAGCTCGGTTTCTTGAACCATGATCACGTCTAGATGGTAAGTACGTGCGAAGAGAGAGAGCTCAGAAAGTTTGGCACGAAGGCCGTTGAGATTGATATGTACAATGGAAAGGGGGCGATTTGAGGAAAAGGAATCGGAGTTGGTAGGTGAAGAGCATAAAACACAGCGAAAAGCAGAGTTATGATGTCTCCCAGAACTGAGACCCGAACAGGAGAGATGCACCCACCTTTGGCATCCGAAGCACTGGACGCTGGTATGTCTCCAGCACGTGGCGCATAGATACTTCTGAGCGGGTCCAGGATTCCTCTCCACGCCGGCCCTTAGCAGGAGAATCCGAAGGAGAGACGCGGCCGGCCAGCACCTCTCCCATGACAAAAACCCTCTTCGTGGAGGGGGTGACGTCGGTTTGCATAGAGGCGATCTTCTTTCCTCCACACTGCCACGGCGTGAACGTACGACATCTCGGCAGCAAATCTAATGTCATGTGGGAATGTTCACGCATTACATGGTGAAATAGTGTTGGGTACCCGGGGGGCTCGGACCCTGTGAAGATATTGGTTGCCAGGGGCCTATCGCGTTCATTTGCTGTCCGTATTGCGGAATTTGCTTAAAGGCACAGTACACCCTCAGATATGCATTTTGAGATTTTGATGTAATTGTGTAGAAGACCCCTCCTGTATAACACGGAGTACTCTTATCCAGCCCACCCCCCAATCGACTCACTAAAATTTTCTACGTTTTTGACTCCAATTTTATTATACTTTGCCCACCAGTGGTGCTGTTTTCCTACTTTTTAGTAGGAGCAGATCTTCAACTGCTGACCCCTGGAGAGGAATGGCGCGTGAATGAAGACACACCGCTCTCCACTTCTTTTATACCCTACCCTTTATCAATTGCGTATCATCAATTTTGTTTACGAGAGTCGAATGGGGGGGGGTGGGCTGTATAACATTATTCTATAACACGTGCCAAATGCGAGATCTCAATTCCTCCAAATAAGCGAGATATAAGCGACCACCACAGGCCCGATCCCTTCACTCACCACCACAGGCCCGACCCCTAACAGATTTTCGGACTCGATAGCGGCTCGATGGATGGATGAATTTCAATAAATCGTCGTTCTTCAGTCCATTGCTGAGCTATCTCCTTATCCTGGCTCGCTCTCGCTCAACGATTGCGAATGAAGAGAAATACAGGCCTGAGACAACCCGTCCACCAATTTTTCACCCTCAGAATCTAGGCATCTTTGAAGAGCCATAACTCTGTTCAAAGGGGGTCTTGGACGATTGCATAGATATCACTGTGATCAGGGTGTGACTCTCTCCAAGATAAGCATGAAATCTTAAAATTAATGTTTTGGGTGTCCGGTGCATTCAAGTGTGATGCATTATGTGCCTATTTACTGTTGGTGAAAGAAATGGTTATGTATTTTGCGTCCCATAAAGTGATAAGGTTGTAAAAAATATATGATGTTAATACTTCCAAATCATTCAAGTTCTCCAAAACAATTGAAATCCTTGATGGGGAACAGAACCTTAAATCCTTTGTACCCGAGCCTATTTTACTTTCGATATGGCTATATCGCGCAGCAAAAGGATAGGATGAGATTCCGTGAATTTGCAAAAAAGGAGCTCTGGGGGAGATTCGAACCCGGGTCACATGCTCACCACTGCACCGTCCTCCCTTTGCGCCGTCGATGCTGTTGGCTTGACCGCTTAACAATTCATAGACTAGGAGGAGGTCGATGGCTGGCAAACTTTCGTAGCTTATAACTCCTTCAGATCTATCTTTCGAGGCGGGTACCCAACACTATTTCACCATGCAATGCGTGAACATTCCCTTATGACATTAGATTTCTACCGTTCAGACCTACGCTTCTTATACTTCCCTTGTTAGGCTGAAGTGTCAAATCAAACTCCACCGTTACACATCTAACCTCAACTGCAGGCGTCACTTTTTCATCAACAGAACAATACCCATTTTTGAGAACCTTGGTAGAAATCATTCCATTCCTTCCAACTTTACGTCATTCAAAAATTTCATTCGAGAAAAATTTGAGCTGGCTGATCGAACAAGTAGCCCTTCCTGACTGGCTGGATAGCTTTTGATTCCTTTCTTTAGGTAGATTATTACAGCAATGCGCTTTTCTTTTCTGTTCCGCTATGTTTTTTTTTCTAGTTTCCATGCCTTAAACTTCCTATAGTTCATTCGCATTTCGCGGTCATTTTGAACATTGTTTTTGACTGCATAGGCTTGCCTATGTAATAAATATATATAAGTGAAAATTTCCGACATTTTCAAAAAATTTTGGTCACCAAAGGAAGAGGTAGCTGCGTCGAGTTCTAGGTCAGCGGTCTGCCTGGAACTTGAGGGGCCTGCAGACCAAAAAGAACTGAAAAGAGATAGTTTTCGAGGAGTTTGGAGACGTTTTAAAAGGAAAACTGTATTTATATTCGGTTCGGTAATAGTAATTTTACTCCTTTATGTTTGTTATAGGGTGAAGTGCGCGTGATGGCTATTGCTTATCCCACGGATTTCAACGAAGCTTCCTTTGGTGCGTTGGTGGATCAAGATGGAGCAGTTGAAGACTATACTTCTTGTGTTGATAATACGAGTATTCCTATTCACTGAGATTTCTAGTTAATGATGCTGATATTGTATCTATTTTGTTAATACTGTTGTTACCTTTTTTCACTGTGTAATCAATTTCTGTTGAATTATTAATGAAAATTGTTAACTAATCAATCTCGTTTTATGAGTGCTATCGCATCAGGGGGGCACCATAGTAGCGCCCTTGGCCACTCCCATTTTTCGCGCTGCGACGACTTCTGGTTTTGAAAGGTGAAAAACCTCGGGTTGTTGTCCAAATTGCTTTGCGGTGTGGGAAAATGAGCGTGGCCAAGTGCGATTCAATGACGCCCCCCTGCTGCGATAGCACATTTTCTGTGCTAAATTCCAAAAGCGTTTCCTGTTGCCCGTCCGGTGAACGACCCGCTATATGAGAGAGAACAGACCCGGTCAAAATTTGGGGACAGAACCGGTCTAAAATATGGGAATCAACCGGTACCCTGCTTCCCGTTGGAACGCCCTACCTGGAGAGAACCACCCGGTACCAAGGTATTGCTTGTCACCCGGGCGCGTTGACACGTCATCGCTGGTCTGAGCACCCCCGCCCCTCGGCGTCACTGGCCCCCGCTTCTATGCTATGGGTGAGTGACTATGACGTTGCCCAGTTGGGTTCCCATTTCTGCCTGAGCAGCTCAAGGCCACGTAGTATAGTTGTACAATTTTGAAAAAAATGTCGAACGAACAAAAATCGAATTTTTTTCGTTCGAAAATACTTCGAACGAACGAAAATTGAAAAAAATTCGTTCGAAAAAATTTCGAACGAACGAAAAATACAAAACGGATTTTAGCAGCCGGGATTCTGTGTTACTGTAACCGCATTTGCCGTGGAGCGCATTATCGTATCGTCGAGTGCCAGCGTCACACCTAAGTGCTGTTTGAGGCTGAGATCAGCCACGGGGAGTGTTTTTATTCTAAAACTGAGTGTATACCCTGTCCCAAACGAGTTGGCAAGCCTAGAGTCCAAAGAAGCAGCGCGCCGCCCTCTGCGTCTCTGACGTCATCAGCGACCTGAAGCACCTGGATCGATGTTAAAGTTGTCTGAGACACTATAGAGCCTGCAACCAAACAATGAAGGGATAATGGCCTCAGACAAAATTAAAACAGCTCGGTTGTATCGAGTTAACGGTGAAATCGACGGGCTGGACGACTCTGTGTGCTTCGACCTGTTATCCATATCCTGAAAAACTTTACCTGCCACGTGAAGAACAAAATATGTATCGAGAGTGAATATCACGAGAATTTTTAGAGAAAAGAACGCAAAAGAGCAATGGAGTATGTAAGAAAATGAAGTGAGAAAAATAAAAAACGTCCTAAAATACGAAAACGTCAGAGACGCAGAGGGTTGCGCGCTGCTTCTTTGGGCTCTACGCTTGCCATCTCGTTTGGGACAGGGTATATTTATCATGTACATTGTGTGCTTAGGTATTTATAAAGCATGTAAGTGTTTTTCTTGCTTGTCTCTCTTCACTTAAAAGTCTGTGTTCTTTTAGAAGTTTTAGAAGATGAATTACGTATGTTCTGTATGCAAGATCGGTTCGTTGCGAAATAGCAAAAATCGACAGATTTTTAGAATGATCTCCCAATAAAAAGAAGAAAGTTTAATTACCCAAGTTTGAGGGTGAAAGGTCTCCTTTTCAACAGCACGAGGGACTTCCTATTCCCTGCTGTCGTGGCGGCATCAACAACTTTCACCGTTGATGCTCTAAGCCACAATTCTCGACAGGACCAAGGTGTCTGAAGATTGGCCACGCCAAGCGGTTGGTTCTCCGGCTCCGTCCTACGTTCCACTCCTCATTCTCGATATTCTGACGTCGTTGGTCGATTTATCGTGCTGGTTGGCCTCCGGATACTGCTGTGCTCATAGTGGCAAGTGGGTTCCAATAACGTCTTAATTTGCCACTAGGAAAGGTAATCCTTTTCTTCCACATCGATTAGTGTCGCCTTCCTGTGCTGTAAATCGAACTGTGTGGTGATCTGTTGATCTTTCACGTACGTCATGCCGGGAACTCAAGCTACAACGCCTGTTGGAATGGCTAAGGGAAAGAAGACTCGTATGGAAACACCAGGAAGTCCAGAATCGCCGCTATCTGATGGTCTTCAGGCTATGATTGCGGAAATCGCCAGGTCGCCTCGTGTGACAGACTGTGTCAGGAAGGTCATCACAGCAATGGCTGACGAGCTAGGTCGTTTTAAACTTGAGAATGTTAGCTTGAAGAAAGAGATTGCTGATTTGCGTAGTAATTTGCCACCATTGCCGTGTATGGATAGTAATAACTCTGTAGCTTCCTCTCATCCTGTAACTAATCTCGATCCTCCTAAACAGTCTTTGCCTTATCAGGAAGTAGAAAGGTTGCGGTCTGTTGTTATTAGCGGCATCCCGGAGAGTAAATCCCGTAGTTCTAGGGAGCGTGTGTCGCATGACTTTAATAATGTGTTTAATATACTGGATTTCATGGCAATTGAATGTAACCCTACAGCAGTTTATCGTCTAGGAAAACCCCTGCAGGGCAGAGATAGGCTGCTGAAGGTGGTTTTACCTGCCAGTGTTTTTCAACGGATGGCTGTTAGCCGGGCGGCACGCCTTCGCTACTACTCTGGGAGGGGGATTTACCTTAGGGAATCTCACTCCCGAAGAGCTGGAGCGAAGGAGGCTGCTGCGGAAACCTCGGAACACGGCTTCTGGGGCAGGCTCTGTTGCTCCGCGAACAGTTACACCTCCTGCTAAGGGTCGTAGTAGTACTTCTCCGTCAGCACCTTCTGGCAATCAGGGAAACTGAGAGCCAATCCTCGGTATTTTCATAGTACATTGAAGTGTTTCTATAACAATGTGAGGTCAATTGCGAAAAACTCGGTTTACATAAGCTATGTGCTGGGAAACAACTATGATATTTATGCATTTACTGAGACTTGGCTGAAACCTAGTCATTCTATGCCATCTTTAATAGGTAGTCTGACCGCTGAGTACGATATACTGCGTTGTGATCGACCCAAAAAACGTGGAGGTGGTGTGATACTACTTGTCCACCGAAGGTTATCTGCTAATACTATATTTTCCGAATCTGTAGAAAATGCGTATGAAGTACTTGCAGCCGATATTTTCTACGAAGGCTACAGTTTCAGATTTATTTTGGTATATAGGACTCCAAATTGTCTTGTTCATTCCACTGAACAACTTGTCAAATTACTCAGTGACTTGACTGCCTGTGAAAAAGATACGGTGATTGTCGGTGACTTCAACATGCCAGAAGTAGATTTTCTTCACAGGGATGACACTGACGCTGCTCATTTGTCTCCTTTGGAGGAGCTAGTCTTCTGTCATGACCTTGTGCAGCATGTGCATGAACCCACAAGGGGTAATAATATACTCGACCTAGTGTTCTCTAGTAGTCTCGCGTTTGTTACTGATACTAAAGTGCTGCCTCCTACTGGCCAGAGCGATCATTACAGTATATCCTTCGATATACAGTGTTGCCAAAGTCAGACTGCTCCAATCTTCCGCAGGGTGTTTTCGGGTTGTGATTTTAGAGAAGTCTGCAATTATCTAGCTCAATTGCGCTGGATTGATCTTTTTGAATCGCAGTCGAATGTAAATGACAAATACGAGCTATTCCTGTCAATTATTCATGCCGCTATTGAAGCACATGTTCCCTTTAAAATGGTCTCATCTTTGAAGTCAACCCGCCTACCTGGGTACTTACAAAAAATGCTTGAGCACCGAGACTGTTTGTTTCATGAAGCTAGAAGAACCAACAACTGGAGAACATATAAGGAGTTTGCCACAAAATTCGCTGCTCAGCTTGCTAAATATAATTGTAATGCTGAGAAAAAGGTTATCGAATCTGGTGATAATCAGGGGTTTTACAAATATTTGAATAATAAAATTCAGCAAAAACGGCACATCGGTTGTTTGAGAAGTAGGAATGTTTTAGCGACAACTCCTATCGACAAGGCTAATATGCTTGCCGACCAGTTCTCTGCTGCATTTCAAAAAGACAATGGGTTCATCGATGAATCATTCTCTCCTGACTGTGAGCCAATGCTGGATTTCCCGTGGTTTGATCCTAGAAAGGTTCATAACTTGATAACCAAATGGCCCAAGTCTTTCTCCGTTACCCCCGATCAAATCCCGCTTTTCTTTATTAAGGAAGTGGCATGTGTTATTGCAGGGCCTTTATCTTATTTGTTCAATCAGTCACTAATGTATGGTGAAGTGCCAAGAAGGTGGAAGCACTCGTTTGTAACCCCTGTTTTAAAAAAGGAGCCTGCTTCCAATCCTGAAAACTATCGGCCAGTTAGCATCACGTCCATCTTTTGCAGAGTTTTCGAAAAAGTTTTGAAGCAACATATAGTCATGCATCTTGCCTCTCAGAACATTATACCAAGGAATCAGCATGGATTCGTTCCGGGGCGATCGGTCGAGACTAATCTTTTGGAATGTTTAGATGACTGGTCAGCAGCTATTGACAGGAAGAGCGTTAGTGACGTCGTTTACTTTGACTTTGCGAAAGCATTCGACCGAGTGTCTCATGCAAAGCTTCTTTTCAAACTGAACAAAATCAAGATTCATCCTGTTCTTTTGAAGTGGATAACTGAGTATCTAACCGACAGAAGCTTTCAGGTCAGAATTGGAGGGGTTTATTCTGAGGTAAAATGCGCTGAAAGTGGGGTACCTCAAGGTGGCGTCCTGTCTCCCATTTTGTTCAACATTTTCACTGCAGACTTGCCTTCAGTCCTTGAAACTTTCGGAGTAAACTGTAAAATGTATGCTGACGACATCAAAATCTATAGGACCATATCTACGTCAGATGACACAAAATCCCTCCAGCTCGCTGTAGATGAGATATGGAAGTGGGCAGGGTCATGGCAGTTACCACTAGCTCCGCAGAAGACCATTTTCATGCGAGTAGGAACGGTGGTATCCATTCCGGAAACCTCATACTTAGTAGGTGCAACTGATATACCTCGTGTGGAATTTGTTCGGGATCTAGGCTTCCACTACAGTGATAAACTTGAATTCTCCAAACATATTCAAATTCGTTGTAAAATGGCTCTCTCTAGAACATTCCAGCTTTTCAAAGGATTGTCCGTTAAAAACAAAAACATTCTTCTCAGAGCTTACAAGACTTACATTCGACCAATTTTAGAATCTGGTACTACTGTGTACTACCCAAGAAAAGTAAGGGATATACAGGCGATTGAGAAGGTTCAGAATAACTTTACGCGAAAACTACTAGTTAGAGTGGGTGGTTTCTTGTATTCCAAAATACCTAGAGCTGGAATCAGGAATAAATACCTAGGTCTTCCGTCACTTGAGGCAAGACGTCAAGTATCGGACTTGTGCATGGTCTATAAAATGTTGCACTACTCGGGTATCTTTGGAAGTCATAACTTTTTCAAATTACGTCATTCCCATACAAGAGGAGGAGGAACCAAACTCATCTTGGAGCGCCCTCGCACTGCTTTGCGGCGAAGCTTCTTCGCGTTCAGAGCGGGTAGTGCGTACCTTAAAATGACTAAGAGTATCACTCCACCACTATCTCTGAGTCGATTCAAACGTCATGTGGTAAACTTGATACAAAAAACCGAATCCAGCGATCATGCCGTGTGATTGACCTAACTGCGTTTTTATTTCTAGAGCTTAGCTTTATTTGTTTTCTGAAAATGGTTGTATAGTGGTTTGCGTAATTAGTGTTTGTTTGTTTTTTTTTCTCTCACGTTTGCCTTACGCATTCGTAATAAACTTATACTTATACTTATAGTTAAGCTCATCTCCTGGTATGAGAACGAATACGGATACTAGCCCCGAGTTGTCGACTTGCTCGACTAAATCGCCAGCAAGGCTTAAATAAAGTGCCTGACGCGCTCACCGTTTGCGCTCTCAATGAATATAAATAATCTGATCTAGAATAGTTTTCTTTTGTGAATGACTGTTATCTGAAGTTATGCTGTCGATTGCTTTCCGATTTGGTCTGTTTCTCACGATATCTATGTGCCATATCTCGGTACACCTTAATAAACACATGTGACTGATTTCTTCTTTCATATAAACGCAGTTGTTTTCAACATGTCAATACTGCAGTGATTTTTTTCCGCTCATCACTACTTTTCATCCTTCGTGACTGAAAAAGAACTGCATCATGTCAGAAAAATCGTACATAACTATGTTTTCTACGATTAACCCATTCACGACCGCATATCTCATCACAAGAAAGTGCTTTTTGAATATCGAGTTCTCACCACAATAAGGAATGCCTGGACATATGCTTGATCGGAATGTTCACCTTTCTACATTTGCCTACAAGTTTCGTCGTCCGTTTGCAGCTGCGCTTTAACACCATATCTGGAACTGTTCAAGGATCCGAGATGCTCAACCTACGCGTGGTGGATCTGTGGAGTCGACTACCAAGATCAAGGAGACTCATCAAACGGGCATCAACAACTCCACGAGGAGTTTTTTCTGTATGGGAGTGCGAATGGCTGGCTGCCGCACTCCTTCGCATTCTACTGTTGCGAGCCGGCATTGAGAGGAACCCAGGGCCACGCAGCAAGACTCCACGATATCCTTGTTGTAATTGTGGATTGTCGGCTCAACATGCAAGCGTCCAGTGCGGTGGCTGCCTCGGCTGGATACACCTCAAATGCTCGGGGTTAACCAGCTATAATGACTACACTGATGCTTATTGTTGTATATCTTGCTCTAACTCTCCCCCTTGTGTTCCTCTTCATAGTCTAGACATTTTTCAACTCAATATCAATGGCCTGCGTGCCAAACTTGCTGAACTCACATTGTACATTGAACGCTTTCATCCAGATGTCATTCTCCTTCAGGAGACAAAACTTAGCCCAACATCCTCCCTACCCCGCCTCCCCGGTTATACGTCGTACCACCTTCCCCGCACATCCCATGGTGGTGGCGTTTCTACGTTTGTAAAAACTTCTATACCTTCTCATCTTATAGCTCTCCCTAATGATAATGTTGTAGAATGTATTGGTGTTCATGTTGTATTGCTAATTTGCCCTATAGATATTGTTAATATTTATATTCCCCCAATCTCCTCATGTCCCAATTCGTTTGATCCCACTCCATTTTTGCAATCTGTGCACACTGCCCTTCCATCGTCTTCTGTTGTCATGGCTGGCGATTTTAATGCTCACTCCACATCCTGGTTCTCCTCACTAGATCCTGATGATAGAGGTGAACTACTAGAGCTTTTCGCTGAGGATTGTGATCTTGTTGCCATTAACGAGTACACCCCCACTCGCCTTCCTTCCACGGGCAGGCCGTCCTCTCCGGATGCCACTTTTGTATCATCCTCTCTTGCTGTTTCCTGTAACTGGTCCACTGCTATAGCTATGGCCAGCGATCATGTACCCATATGTGCTTCATTGGATTTGTCTCTCAACAGTCACCTGGCACCTTTCATAGGCTCTCGTAGCAAATTGTACACCAACTACCGTAAGGCCAACTGGGTCATGTTTAAAGAGGTGTTACTCAGTCGGGTAGCCTACTATCCACTAACCGGCTCCGTTCACGAGAAGGACAAGTTCATTGTTGATGCCATATGCAACGCCTCCAGAACTACAATCCCTACAGGACGCGTTAGAACGTTTCACCCTAACGTTCCCAAAGATGTCCTGGAGCTGATCGAATTACGGGACGAGAAGCGCCGAGCTGATCCTGCAGATCCCAGCATTCAACGACTGTCTGATGAGATCGCCAAAATGTTGAATGATTACAAGCAGATGCGATGGATGGAGTTCACTGAATCCTTGAATTTCTCAACTGATGCAAAGAAGACCTGGAGCATTCTTAAGCGGTTGTCTGGGAAGAAATTGGCAGCGGACCGCAACATGCTTGAGTTCCCTTCGGGGAAATTTGAGTCCGGCTTTAAGGCTGCATGTCGACTTGGAAAACACTTTGCTTCAGCGACGTCCCGCCGTGATCGTTCCAATAGGCTCACTCTCCGGTCTATAAGGAAGCTCAACCGACAAGATGTACCTGCCATAACTGCTCCTGAGATATCTTCCCTCATCAAGTCCATGAAGAACTCGCGAGCTGAGGGACCCGATGGTGTGTCAGCCGTCCATCTCAAGCACTTGCCGGAAGAGTTCCTTGAATTACTTTGTGACCTAGTCTTCTCGTCATTCAGCACAGGTGTCATTCCCGTTAGATGGAAGCAAGCAATTGTTCTCCCGATCCTCAAGCCTGGCAAACCAGAAGATCAAGCAACTTCGCATCGACCCATCTCCCTTTTATCCCCTATTGCTAAGTTAGCGGATAAATTCATCAACCCGCACCTCCAAAAAGCTTTACGTCATAACGTGCATCAACATGGCTTCAAGAAGGCCCACTCTACCATCACGGCACTCACGTCCATCACAGAACACATAATTGCTGGCTTCAACATGAAACCTCCAGCTGGTAGAAGTATAGTCGTGGCAGTTGACTTAACTGCTGCCTTCGATAATGTCAGTATCCCGCTGCTGTCCAAATCGATCCTGGACTCTACTATTCCCGACTGGTGCAAAAGATGGACCGATAACTTTGTCAAAAATCGTTCCATTCGTGTGAAATTTGATGGACACTTCTCGAAGTCTGTGCCCCTGAAGGCGGGCGTCCCACAAGGAGGAGTTTTATCTCCCAGCCTGTTTTCTTTGTATTTGTCTGATGTGCCGAAGCCGTCACCAAACATCCACTTATGTCTATATGCGGATGACATCACTATTATTTGTACTGACCCTGTCATCGATCGAGCCACTGCTGAGATGAATAGACACCTCGTCAGTCTGGCCAAGTTCCTTGAATCCAAGCAGCTAAAGGTCTCACCAACCAAGTCCAGCGTTACTTTGTGCACCACAGCGACTGCCAAACACAAGCTGCATCCCAAGGTTCTTTGGGAAGGAAATATGCTGCCCTTATCAAAACACCCTCGTCTACTTGGTGTATTCCTGGACCCGTCACTGAGTTTTCACGAAAACACACGTATTTGAGCTGCTGCTGCCAACACACGTAACAACATTCTACGTTCGCTAGCAGGCACTACATGGGGCAGCTCTAAGGAAATTTTGCGAACCACCTACGAACTATGGTGCAGCCGGTGCTAGAATATGGAGCCCCAATATGGTCAAGACACCTGTCGGAAGCCTCTTGGAGCAAGCTTCAGCGTGCACAGAACACTGATCTACGCGTGATCACTGGATGCCCTAGATCCACACCGGTATCTCATCTGCATCAAGAGTGTTCGCTGCTTCCTGTAAAGCAGCATCGTCAACTCCAGTCGCAACAGTTCCATGTTGGCATTGTAAGGAATTCCACACACCCTAATTTCCCATTACTGTCATCTGGTCCCCATTTCCGACATATTCGCTCGCCACTTCATGCTGCAGTCTCTGTCTTGGATCGTCAACGTTGGGCGACGTCGGAGCTCAATCGCGTCAGACTACTGCAAATGGAGCACACCCGATTCGTCAGAGAATACCTTTCCAGTGCTCCCTTAAATCCAATTCTTGGTGACGTGCCCCCCACTGACCGATGACAGCGAAACGGACCTACCCAGACGTACACGCGTCATCCTGGCAGGTCTACGATGTGGACACTCCTCACATCTCAAGGCCTTCGTCCATAAGATCGACTCGTCGATCCCCGACAAATTTCCTGACTGCCACAGTCGCAAAATTTTTGGCTCGAAAATGACGAGTGGGGGGGGTCGCAAAAAAATTGGACGACAAATGAAAATTTCCGGAAGTGGTCGGAAATCATAAGACATCTTTTCAGAACTTTATTAGGTAGTCCAATTCAATATCTAATAGAGCTACTCTCCTTTAGTTCTATTAAATTTTTGACATTGACGGTTCGGTGTGATGAAATAATGACCTGCTTTTGAGTTGGTTAGCAATTTACATTGGTCCAAGGTCGACCACGTTTGCATGTGGTGTGAACTAAACTTGATGCTGAGCTTTGCCATCGTTAGAGCAGCATTAATAACTTCTTGGTTAAGATCGAGAAGATTTAATAAACGTATTGAATGTTGTTTTGTGTAGTGTTTCTGTTTTCAAATGTATGGAATAAAAAAGCAGAATTAACATTTTGTGTGATTTGTGAGGGAAGTGTAAAGTATTGCCTGAATGACTGTTATGATCATTGATTTAAATCATTGATTTTGATCGTCGCATAGAATGACGGCGTTGAAGATTCTGGCTTTGCAGGTAGCGGATAGGATGCGCCTCTCCTCTATAGATTTGAGCCTGTGATTCTGTCTCTCGCCATGAGCCATCATCTCTCTAAGTGGAGAGATCCCAGAGCCTTACAAACATCTGGAATAATCGAGGGTGATAGGTACACGATATAGGGAAGCGGTAGCAGAATAGGAAACACGTCTTTTATCCGCCTTCTTTGCACGCTTCAGTGGACTCTATGCTCTAAAGGCGGCTTACTCCGTGCCTGAAGAAACACTTAAATAGAACTGAGTGCCACACAGCGTCAGCTGATTTTGGTATAATCTGGCTAAATGGGTCATTTGAGATGACATAGGCCAGTGCACTAGCTCCTGCAATCCAAATTGTGGTGAGCGCGAAGCGCTCACCAGGATTTGGCTTTGATCTCTTCCCGCGCGGATGCCCTACAATGAGATCACCTATTCATACCGTCAACAGAGGTATGAGCTGTACACTATTCGACGCGCTGCAAGAAATTACATATGTGTGCAACTTTTCATCCCAACTGGTCCCCGCTTTCTGAAGTTATGACGTCTCAAAGTACGCAAAAACGTTCTCCACCACCGCCTCCGCCTCCGCCACCGCCTCCGCCTCCACCTCCGTCCGTCGAAAACCATTTTTTGGAAGGCGTGGACCAAATCGCTCGAAAATTTGTGACTAGATGTAATAGACCACGGGAATGACGAAAATAATTGTCAGAACTCACCATAATGACTTCTGGGCCCCTAACGGGCGTTTGAAACTCGGAAACCGGCCTCTCAAGACTAGTTTATAAAAATGACGGGTTTTTCGTTATCAGTCATTGTTTTCTTAGAGACTCCATATAAATACCTTGCTCTCTAGGGTGATGTACTCTAAACGTCCGGCTTGGAACAGGACGCTATGCGGAAGGGTTGTTTTTGAGCGTGGCGCGTGTTTGTACCATGCGCACCAAAGATAAGAAGTCGTCGCAGGGTGTGCTGAAGTGTCGGTTGACTATGCGAGACCGCAGTAGGAGTATGCAGGACGTCGTGGAACTACAGCAACCCCTCAGTAGGGGTGTGCAGGACGCCGTAGAATGTGTGCAGGACCTCAGTAGGAGTGTGCAGGACCTTAGTAGGAGTGTGCAGGACATCATGGGACCTGTGCAGGACCCCAGTAGGGGTGTGCAGGACGCCGTAGAATGTGTGCAGGACCTCAGTAGGAGTGTGCAGGACCTTAGTAGGAGTGTGCAGGACATCATGGGACCTGTGCAGGACCCCAGTAGGGGTGTGCAGGACCTCAGTAGGAGGGTGCAGGACATTTTGGGACCTGTGCAGGACCCCAGTAAGGGTGTGCAGGACGTCGTAGAATGTGTGCAGGACCTCAGTGGGAGTGTGCAGGACCTTAGTAGGAGTGTGCAGGACATCATGGGACCTGTGCAGGACCCCAGTAGGGGTGTGCAGGACCTCAGTAGGAGTGTGCATGACATTATGGGACCTGTACAGGACCTCAGTAGGAGTGCGCAGGATATCATGGAACGTGTGCAGGACCCCAGTAGGGGTGTGCAGGACGTCGTAGAATGTGTGCAGGACCTCAGTAGGAGTGTGCAGGACCTTAGTAGGAGTGTGCAGGACATCATGGGACCTGTGCAGGACCCCAGTAGGAGTGTGCAGGACATCATGGAACCTGTGTAGGACCCTAGTAGGGGTGTGCAGGACATCGTAGAATGTGTGCAGAACATCAGTAGGAGTGTGCAGGACATCATGGGACCTGTGCAGGACCCCAGTAGGGGTGTGCAGGACGTCGTAGAATGTGTGCAGGACCTTAGTAGGAGTGTGCAGGACATCATGAAACATGTGCAAGACCCCTGTAAGGATGAGCAGGACTTCATGGAATGTGTGCAGGACATCAGTAGGAGTGTGCAGGACATCATGAAGCGTGTGCAGGACCCCAGTAGGGTTGAGCAGGACGTCATGGAATGTGTGTAGGACCTTAGTTAAAATAACACAGGACATCATGGAACGTGTGCAGGACCCCAATAGGGGTGTGCAGGACATCATGGAATGTGTGCAGGACCTTAGTAGGAGTGTGCAGGACATCATGAAACGTGTGCAAGACCCCTGTAAGGATGATCAGAACTTCGTGGAATGTGTGCAGGACATCAGTAGGAGTGTGCAGGACATCATGAAGCGTGTGCAGGACCCCAATAGGGGTGTGCAGGACATCATGGAATGTGTGCAGGACCTTAGTAGGAGTGTGCAGGACATCATGAAACGTGTGCAAGACCCCTGTAAGGATGATCAGAACTTCGTGGAATGTGTGCAGGACATCAGTAGGAGTGTGCAGGACATCATGAAACGTGTGCAAGACCCTGTAAGGATGAGCAGGACTTCATGGAATGTGTGCTGGATCTCAGTAGGGTGTGCAGGACGCCGTAGAATGTGTGCAGGACCTCAGTAGGAGTGTGCAGGACCTTAGTAGGAGTGTGCAGGACATCATGGGACCTGTGCAGGACCCCAGTAGGGGTGTGCAGGACGTCGTAGAATGTGTGCAGGACCTCAGTAGGAGTGTGCAGGACCTTAGTAGGAGTGTGCAGGACATCATGGGACCTGTGCAGGACCCCAGTAGGGGTGTGCAGGACCTCAGTAGGAGTGTGCAGGACATTTTGGGACCTGTGCAGGACCCCAGTAAGGGTGTGCAGGACGTCGTAGAATGTGTGCAGGACCTCAGTGGGAGTGTGCAGGACCTTAGTAGGAGTGTGCAGGATATCATGGAACCTGTGCAGGACCCCAGTAGGGGTGTGCAGGACCTCAGTAGGAGTGTGCATGACATTATGGGACCTGTACAGGACCTCAGTAGGAGTGCAGGATATCATGGAACGTGTGCAGGACCCCAGTAGGGGTGTGCAGGACGTCGTAGAATGTGTGCAGGACCTCAGTAGGAGTGTGCAGGACCTTAGTAGGAGTGTGCAGGACATCAAGGGACCTGTGCAGTACCCCAGTAGAAGTGAGCAGGACATCATGGAACCTGTGTAGGACCCCAGTAGGGGTGTGCAGGACATCGTAGAATGTGTGCAGAACATCAGTAGGAGTGTGCAGGACATCATGGGACCTGTGCAGGACCCCAGTAGGGGTGTGCAGGACGTCGTAGAATGTGTGCAGGACCTTAGTAGGAGTGTGCAGGACATCATGAAACATGTGCAAGACCCCTGTAAGGATGAGCAGGACTTCATGGAATGTGTGCAGGACATCATTAGGAGTGTGCAGGACATCATGAAGCGTGTGCAGGACCCCAGTAGGGTTGAGCAGGACGTCATGGAATGTGTGTAGGGCCTTAGTAAAATTACACAGGACATCATGAAACGTGTGCAGGACCCCAATAGGGGTGTGCAGGACATCATGGAATGTGTGCAGGACCTTAGTAGGAGTGTGCAGGACATCATGAAACGTGTGCAAGACCCCTGTAAGGATGATCAGAACTTCGTGGAATGTGTGCAGGACATCAGTAGGAGTGTGCAGGACATCATGAAGCGTGTGCAGGACCCCAATAGGGGTGTGCAGGACATCATGGAATGTGTGCAGGACCTTAGTAGGAGTGTGCAGGACATCATGAAACGTGTGCAAGACCCTGTAAGGATGATCAGAACTTCGTGGAATGTGTGCAGGACATCAGTAGGAGTGTGCAGGACATCATGAAACGTGTGCAAGACCCCTGTAAGGATGAGCAGGACTTCATGGAATGTGTGCTGGATCTCAGTAGGGGTGTGCAGGACCTCAGTTCAATGTTCAGGACACCGTATGCAAGCCAGGCCTCCGAATCTACAAGAACGATAGTTAAGTCCGCCAGAACAGGGCTACCGTAATGTCACTCGAGTTGGCTCTAAAATTTTCTAAGTTCTGACTCCGATTTCGCTTCATCTTCCCTACAGGTGGTGATGTTTCCCTGCTTTTTAGTCCAGGCAGATCCTCAACTGCTGACCCCTAGTGAAGGACGGTGTGTGAATCAAGACACACCGCTCTTCACTTCTTTTATACTTTATCATTGATCAATTGGGTATCATCAAATTTGTTTACGAGAGCCGAATAACATCATTCCTGAGATTACGGTAGTCCTCTTCTGGCGCACTTAACTATCGTTCGCGCTGGAAATCAATTTCCATTTTTCAGGCTCAATTTCATGATTGAGCCCGGTAAACCACACTGGTAAACTTTGGCGAGTCAAAAACGTTGGACGATGAGGTTAATATCCGCCACCAATTCTCACCAGTCATCTAGCCCTTTTTCCTAGAATGTTGGTGCGACAGTAAGATAACGGGAAAAATTGGTTACGGCACGAACTCCACATGCAGAAAAACTCCGAAAATGATTTTGGCGCGAAATTCAAATTCGTATTTACAATGTGTTCCGATTGACTTTTCTTTACAAATGAAGGTTTTTCATGGGCCCCTTCAACATTTTCTTTCACTAGAGGGGCCAAGCTACGCAAAAACTCATAGAAATGATGGAAAACTCTGATAAAAGAGGCCTGATACTGCGCTATCAATCATTGTTTTTATTAGAGCTCTACGGAAATACTTCGACTGGTAGCCTCACCAATGGGCCGTTCATTTCATTTCTGTCTTGAGTGGTGCGTGCCCCCGTCTAGAAGAGTGCCTAGAACCTGTACAATTGGGTCATTTTGAAACTCATTTCTTCATTTTTTCGACTTTTAAATTCAAAAAGTATATGCCTTGCATCTATTTGTAGGAAGCCGCGTTGCAACAATTATCTTGCAGTCTTAGCAGCGGAGCGGTTGTTTCTTCATTTCTACCACTATGTTTTCGAAAAACAACTTGACTTCTGGAGCTCGACGATATTGTAGAAGGAAACCCTTGTAAAGTTGTGAAATTTCTGAAAGTTGGGCTCCGCAGAAAAGGTCAAGGATTTGGCATTGCTCCTATGTTGTGAAATTGTTTTATTGGATTTGGCTCTCAACTTGATTTTTCAAATGTAGTGAAATTGTCGAATTGATTTGGCTGTGATGATACTATATGCAGATAACATAATCATTAAATGTAGTGAAATTGTTGCAAACGGAATTGGCAGGAGCTCTATCAATTATCACAGTCAAATCACGCGTCAGAAGGTCCTCTGGCGAGCGAATGAAGACAAAAAGAAAAAAATAATAATCCTCAGTCAACAATGCTGAACGAAACGTGGCCTTATGGGCTAGAATTAAGGTTTCCGAATGCTATTCTGCCTTTTCAGTGTAGCTCCCACCAACAATAAGGTACCAGACCTTCCCTCGCCGATGAGATAAAAATCATGAAAACGAAATCTAACGCAGTTTACTCGCTACTGACTCTATGTCTTCGTGTCCTCAACGCTTTCACGATTCGCATTGTATAGAAACGTTTTTGCTGCTAGGTTTATTCCTGTTCTCATTCGATTCAATATGCGCTCCAAGGAAAACCCCTTCTGACGCGTGATTTGACTGTGATAATTGATAGAGCTCCTGCCAAATCCGTTTGCAACAATTTCACTACATTTAATGATTATGTTATCTGCATATAGTATCATCACAGCCAAATCAATTCGACAATTTCACTACATTTGAAAAATCAAGTTGAGAGCCAAATCCAATAAAACAATTTCACAACATAGGAGCAATGCCAAATCCTTGACCTTTTCTGCGGAGCCCAACTTTCAGAAATTGTTTTAGTCTCTTCAGTGAAAAGATTCTTCCACTTCTGCTTGATTTTGATAAAGCGAGAATCTGAACAGCACGACTTCCAATCCATTCTTGATCGCCTACCTTTGGTGTGCCAACATACTGGCGGTGTCTTTTTTCAACTGTTCTCACAAACATGAACCTTTCCGCGAACACGTCAGCACCTGCCTCATCTTTGAGATGTAACAAAACGTAGAGGATTTACGAAGCTGATTCTGATCCCGATGAAGCCGAGGTTGATTCATGGTCCGGTATTATAGAATTGCGAGCGAGTTTTAGTTCGGAATTATAGCGTGTTCACCTCGTTTATAAACGGGTAACATGAAGGCTCGTGGTAGGAAAAAGTCACCAGGGTGAGTAGAAGCATCCATCCCAGCATGCTGAAATCTACATTAAAATAGGGCACTGCTTGAAGAAACTGAATCTGTTTGTCAGGTATGGGAAAACAAGTTGATAGAGTTGCCAGAGAAGAACTATGAGGTGGACAAAACAGGAGCAGAACTGGAGCTAAAAATCAAAAATGGAGTCAGAAAAGAGTTCGAAATCCAAAATGGGGTCCAAAACCAAGAAATGAAATGAATATTATAGATACTGCGTCTGCAATTAGAGCAATTAGGGCAATTAGATGCAATGTGCACACAACCAAATGAAGTGTTAGCATATAAAATTGAGTAAATAACCTATTAGTAACATCTTACCTACATTTAGGGTCTAAGATAACCTCTCACCTCAGTTACGTTCCAGGTTTAACAGACTTATCGCGATTTTTCGTAGATAAAAATTTTTCCACAACGCCAAACTATGTTTTAGTTTTCGATTTTTCAAATTTTGAAAAACAAATTGGAATCCTCATTAAATTCTGCACACATTGATATGAAACACACCCATGAGTTGAATGAATTAAAAAACTAGAGTTAGTAAAACCCGTTTCACGTTGTGTTAACCGTTGTGGAAATCGGTGGATTCCACTGAATTTCCACAACGCATCGATGCATTTTAAAGGCAAAATTCGAAAAACTTGGAAAGAGTGTACTAGTATAACTTTAGCTTGTCTATCAACTTTTCACAACGTTACTGCTTGAACGCCTATGGTTAAGGTTTACCCAGGGGTTAACCTTTGTGCTGTCGTCGCGCTCCAATCCAACAAGCGCTTCGCGTACGCGGAAGACTTTGGTAGCCTCATTTCAAAACCAGGTCTGTCTTGTGATAAACTGTACCCTCATTTCTCTTGTGTTACACGTTAGCCTTGATTGTGTGCTGTTATATATCACTGCTCAATATCAATTACAATTGCCTGATTGCTCCTGGTCGAAACTTGTGGACGGAAGAGTTTGGCTGTCACAACGACCGTTCTGCGGTAGAGAGTGAATTATAATGAGGGGCTCAAAACAATCAAAGTTTTGAAAACCAACTAGAGAAAACGTCACCGAAACGTCTTTGGGGGGTCGCAAAATGTTGGATTTTTGGAAAATTTTTTGATAGCCCTGGGGCGGGGGGGTCGCCCCGATTTCAGAAAATTACACAACGCCCCGCTTGACCCTGGATCGTGCCTACCATTACTGCTGAGAAATATCAATTTTTCGTCCCAACATCCACACCTGTCTTTATCTTCGGCCCAACAATCAGTAGCTGCGGATATGGACTCCCAGAAAATAAGGAACAGGTGGGCCAGCAAGCAATCCAAGAGAACACAGACTTTTTAGTGAAGAGAGACAGGCAAGAAAAACACTGAAATGCGTTATAAATACCTAAGCATACAATGTACATAATAAATACACTCAGTTTCAGAACAAAAACACTCCCCGTAGCTGATCTCCGCCTCAAATACCACTTAGTTAGGTGTGACGCTGGCGCTCGATGATATGATAACGCGCTCCACTGCGAATGCGGTTACGGTAACACAGAATCCCGTGAAAGTGATTAACCACCGGAGGCCGGCTGGCGTGACGCGCGCGACGCAAATCTGCGGCGCGCGCGTTTGTACGATTGGAGCCGATTATACACTCGATCAAAATCGTATACAGGTGAGAGTAACGTCGGAGTTTTTGAGAGAGAGTTTATTACATGCGCGTCAGCACATGTGCATAACAAAACAAACAAAAGCGAATGGAAAAACATTAAAACATAACCAACAGCAAACAATAAGAAAACTAGGTCCTACTAGAGCCAATAAACGGTTCCTGTTGCAAATACCGGTCAACCTGTCTTTTAAAAATACTGAATGAACTAGGCACCAAGAGCCTTTTACTGAAGCGCAGATATTCCAATCCCCCACGAATTGTGAAAAAATTACGCCTTAAGCGAGTTCGAGGCTGAGAGAAGCTGAGTTTGAACCCCTGACCTCTAGTATTAGAACGTCTCAAGGTGAAGAACTCAGATAGTTTTAGACCCACGAGACCATTCAACATCTTGAGAATCAAGAATAAATCATTTCTTCTCCCACGGAGAGCAAGAGTGTCGAGCTGTAGCCTTTTATTTCTCAGATAACTCCTAGGAATGTTGGCATATGTGAATCCAAGTGTCCGAATAAAGACTTTCCTCGTAAAACTGTTTTGTACCCTCTCCAACCTTTCAACTATCTGACGTTTATAGGGCCCAAAAAAATGGCAGGCATGGATAGTGAAGAGACTTCTCATCCACTGTTGAAGGTTGGCGCAAACTCGGTGCCATATGCTATAACATAGGTGCACCGAGTTTGCGCCAATCTTCAACAGTGAACGCGATGTGTCTTCACGATCCATGCCGATGTTATGTGATATACAGGCGAAACGAAGCCTTGCTCTGCTCAATACCCTGCACACGAGCCTCGGGAAGTAAAAACAATGCAATACGTGGTATAAACACTAAATTTCTTACTTCTCTTCGGTTCAGAGGCGAAACTAGTCTAAGCTCTTCCTATTACAGAAGCAACATTAATAACAAAGGAGGGTTGCACATATAAGGTGGAGTTTCGAGATGCAACTTGGATATGTTCAAGGGGGAGGACAGTGCTCCAATATTCCATACTCAGAATCTGCTAAGTGCCTCAGATATTTACAGGATATTTGCAAAAGTGGGCATTTCCATAGCATAGCCAATAGAAAAGGGGTACACTAATGACAATTTTCAGGGCGTTCAAAAAAATTGTCTCGGATTGAGCCTAAAACTCGTTTCTGTGGGTTGTTTTGGGTGCTAATTACGAATCTGAGGCTCATTTGTCAATATTTGAAAAACTCCTTCTGACTCGGTCCGCAGCTTCGAAGTGGGGGGAAATTTTGCAGCCCAAACGCGACTTTTGACGATTTCGAGAATGCCACGATCAAATCGCCTCGAAACTTGTACATAGGGGTTATTCAGGCTGTCTCGCACTCCAAGTCTCGCGAGGAATGGACCCCAGATTTTGGTTCAGCGCCCTAAATAACCCCAAGTTGAAAGTTTTGCGCCAATTCCGAAATTGTTTTTCTGAACGCTCCGAAAAATCCCTGATAGGGTGCCCTTACTTTTTTGTGACGCAATGTAAATGCCATTTTTGGAACCCCCGCAGTTAGTTAGCCAATTTCAAGCGCAGATAATTTATTTACTGTCACAGACCTACAGCAACGACCACATGGTTTTCCAAATCGCCACCGGAAGATGGCAAGCCTCGTTTGTACCAGAACCCACGAGACCAATCTTAGCAGATGTTTAAAACTAGTCTATTGCCCCTCTGCTGTGCTCGATTTATCTTCTCGAGACGGTTCCCCACTGTCAAGTAACATTCACTACATGCGCGTCAGCACATGTGAATAACAAAACAAAAAAAAAGCGAATGGAAAAACATTAAAACATAACCAACAGCAAACAAAAAGAAATCTAGGCCCTACTAGAGCCATTAAACGGTTCCTGTTGCAAATACCGGTCTTTTAAAAACACTGAAAGAACTAGGCACCAAGAGCCTTTTACTGAAGCGCAGCAGATAAGTAGTAGAATGTGAAAAGGGTAAGGGGTGTAGTTCATAAGGTTTTGCTCTGCAGAAATGTTTCTCAAAAAACCATCAATCGAATCACCCAAGATCCGCTTGGCTCTCCGATTTGATGTTGTTACTAGCGTGATTTATTCCTAAGAAATCCGATCTCATATCTAGTTTTCTGAGGTTGAAATGGATCGAACTCCAGACGGACTAGGATGATGGAGAAGAACAATCGAACTTTCTGCTAACTAGTGGGCTAGAAAATTCCTCTGTAGTTCTATTACTGATTAATGACGGTGGAATGACCTTGCATGAGTGGAATCACTTACTTGAGAATCGGAAGAAGATGTTCTCCTTAAATCAGTTTAAAGGACGTTATTAATGGTCTGTTCTATACACTTTGAGCTCCTCAAATGCTGTTGAGATTGGTCTAGTGGGTTCTCACAGTGATGTTGCTTCTGAAATAGGAAGAGCTGAGAGTAGTTTCGCCTCTTACCCTTAGAGAAGTGTGAAATTTAGTGTTCATACCACATATTGTATTATTTTTACTTCCCGAGTTTTGTCAGTAGAGTATTAAGAGCTAGGTACTCGTTTCGCCTGTATATCACATTCTCTCGCATGTATGAGATTTTGGTTGAGTGTATGATCATGCTCCAATCCTATGAACGCGCGCGCCGCAAATTTGCGTCGCGCCAGCCGGCCTCCGGTGGTTAATCACTTTCGAATCCCGGCTGCTAAAATCCATTTCGTACGAAAAATGAAAAAATTTCGTTCGAAAAAATTTCGAACGAACGAAATTTGAAAAAAATTCGTTCGAACAAATTTCGAACGCACGGAATTTGAAAAAAATTCCTTCGAAAAAATTTCGAACGAACGGAATTTGAAAAAATTTCGTTCGACGAATTTTCGAACGAACGAAAAAAATTTCGTTCGTGTACAACTATACCACGTAGTATTCTTCTTTACTGGCGACTTACACGATCACCGATTCACGAAAAGAAAAACCAAGATAACCAGTCCCTTCCTCGAAAACAATCACCTTCATTTTAAAATCTGACAACGCGGAGAAAAAATGTGCTATAATAGATAACTAACAAACCTGTTTCACCCTTTTGACATCAGCAACGAAACTGACATCTTGGGGATGCTTCCGCTTCTTCGCCAGCAGTGTCGTTTTCACCATTGGAGAAATATACTTAACGGCCTTCCCAAGCAGGTGATGTGGTTTATATGAACACACCTCAAAACAATAATGAACTTCAAGGAGCTCCGAAAAACAGCTGCAACATACAAAAAAAAATCCGAAAACAAATCTCAAGCGACAAATAAAGCAGCGCATTTATATCCTATCGGCGGCTGTCAGTTGAATTCCCGCGCCCGCCGCGCGGGGTCGCCGCACCTGGCGCGATGCCAAAGAGCTGGATGGACGATGAAAAACGCAATCTAGGTGGTTCTTGACGACTGAACGAGACATTCCGGATGTTTCCTTCCTGGATAATGCTTATCAAAGGGTCTCCCTACTATTCTACGTAATTAGGGTTTTGATCATCGACTGGGTCGGCAGTATTAGGTCTGTTAAGTTTTCGGAGTGCACAAGGTCCACTCATCGCAACTTTAACTCGTGGTTATGAGCTAT
Source organism: Aplectana chamaeleonis (assembly GCA_029168955.1). NCBI lineage: Eukaryota > Metazoa > Nematoda > Chromadorea > Rhabditida > Cosmocercidae > Aplectana > Aplectana chamaeleonis. Next base: position 185,322 of record JAPDOI010000890.1, read on the forward strand.
TTTGAACCTGAATCATAGCTGTAGAAGTAATTTGAAGCATTTAATTGCTGTAAACCTCAAGAGCACTAAATTCCTTCTTAGCATTGTTTCTAGCGAACTACGTACTATACATTGGATCCGAATCAAAAAATTCCGGATAACTCAAAAATCAATGGTCTAGGATATCCGACTCAAACGGATAGATTCAAAATAACAACATCGGATAATCCGAGTCATTCGGATAGAGAGGCTAAACGGATATTCGGATCTCGGATCAATCCGAAAATTTTTTCGGTGATTCGGAATTTGGATCATTCGGATTTTGACCTTTTTCCGGTGAGTCGGAATCCGAATATCCGAGTCGGATATCCGGTCGGATACAGGTGGGTATAATGCACTCCGGCGAAGACTTTCAAGAAAAAAAAAGGTCTACGGTACCATGATAGAACAATTCATTGATAATCGCCTTTATATCGAAATTCTTGCGAACCAATTCAATTTTTGAAAATGTGTTCATCAATTTCGTAAACACTCGTGAATTCCTGTCTAAACTTCTCCGAACAGGGTTGCCCGTTCGATCAATACACATATTTTTTAGGAGACAATCGTACCGTCAATGCGCCACACTCGCAAAAACAAATCAAACGAAGAGGATCAATGCCTTATATGCGCAAAATCTACGCTCAAGATGCGTAGAAAATGCGCCGGAAATTTCACACTGTGCGCCAATTGTATGTCTGTAGTGTCTCATGCAAACTGGGGCGTCGACAACAGGTTGATCCGCCCACCATGAGCCACCGATGGCCAACGCGGCGATATTTGGCTGGGCCGTGGCCGCTAGATATGGTCTGGTCGAGCTGCTGTAGAGCTAGCTTTTTTGCGCTCTAGATGAAAGGGAAGTATAAGACTCATTTTCAGGCATGCTTGAATGATAAGATGCAGGGCAGCCGTTTCAATTACTCAGGTTTGGGGTATAGGCCCCGCCCTGCATCTGGAGGCCCTGCCCATCCGGTGGCGGCCCCAGTGGAGGCTGGGCGACCCAGCCGCGACGCGTGCCGGTGTGCCAACCGCGACGCGTGCTGGTGTGCCGACCGCGACGCGTAATGGTGTGCCGCCCGCGACGCGTGTCGGTGTTAAGTAGTTCCTGAGCTAGATGAAACAGTCCTGCAGGATGTGAACTGCTGCTAAATAGACCGCTAAATGCGACAAATCAAAATGTTAACAGCCCGACAACGAGGTAAACAGCCTGACAACATCGGAATGTCAACAGCCCGACAAGAAGGACAGCAGGGGGGAAGGGGCAGGTCTCCGGATGACGATGTGCACGATTTGAGTTGTAAACAGGGAGCGGTCTGTCAACAACTCAAAGGGCTTCAGTAGAACGAAATCCGCATGGCTACAGTAGAATGAAATATCGAGTCGTGACATCAGATACACTTTTTTGAGTAACAGCATATCAGCCGATTCTACCGGTATCCGACTAATTATCCGATGCGAATCATTATATATTTCGGATATTCAGTATCCGAATCATTATCCGACTCATAGCACATTTCGGTGATTCAGATTTTGAATCAAACGGATTTTGGGGTTTTTTCGGTGAATCGGATTTTGAATCACTCGGATTTTGACGTTTTTTCGGTGATTCGGATTTTGGATCATTCGGATTTTGACGTTTTTTCGGTGAATCGGATTTTGGATCATTCGGATTTTGACGTTTCTTCGGTGAATCGGATTTTGAGTCATGAAAATTTCGGTTCATTCGGATGGATATCCGAAAATGAGTGAGTCGGATCCAATGTATACTACGTACCGTTGTATCGGGCAAACTTCAGTATTCCGTTGTATACGTTTGCAGGAATATGATGTGCATGGTAGAGAAATGCGTCTAGTTCTTATCAAAGGATTCGGCACACTCATATTGTCTCCGATCAGCCAATCGGCAATGTCTCAGGGGTGTAAAAAATCTCTGTCGATTGGCCGACGGAAGGATTGACCCCGACCGTACTCCTATCTACCCCTATATAGGAATATGAATAGGTATGAGCGCGACAGTGCTTCTTCATCCAGTTTGTTACTCAGCTTATCAGAGGAGATCAAGCATGCCTCCTTCTACCCAAGAAGTGAAGCCGAACCTTTCTAACAGCTTAACCTTCAAGGTTTGGCTTGATCCGCGTTTTCATTCCTCACGCAAGTTCAGTGGCGTGCAGCAGGCAAGGTTCGTACGCATGATACGCTCCGCATTGCTGCGCAAAAGTCAATTTGCTCCATTGCGTCCGTGCCGCGCTGTTCTTCCCTTGATCGTTGTCTCTTCTCTTACTCCGCACACGCACCCACGCGAGACTGAAAGTTTTCTTGAAAAAAAAAGGGAAGAATAGCCTTACCAGCACACTCTTCCTCACTATATCGCTCCAGCCGCGAAGCGGCTGGAGAGGTTTGGTTTTGCCTGGCACTTGTGATCACTTAGATTTTGGTAAAGTAGTTAATAAAACCTGTAAAACAAATTTTCTAGAGATTTCCTTGTGAATATAAGTGAGAGAGTCTAGAAGACACCCGCTGACAAAATTTGAGCCAAATCGATTGAAAATTCACAAAGTTAGATCGGCGGAAGCTTAGCTAAAATTCGCGTTTTTTCTTGTAACGCGTCCCTCGTGTCCTGTTCCTCGTTCCTGCCACTAGCCACTGCCAGTGGTCGCAGGCGATCAGTACATAAGGCATCTGATGACGTCATCAGGGTGTCATGTAAAGTACATAGGGCATCTGATGACGTCATCAGGGTGTCATGTAAAGTACATAGGGCATCTGATGACGTCATCAGGGTGTCATGTAAAGTACATAGGGCATCTGATGACGTCATCAGGGTGTCATGTAAAGTACATAGGGCATCTGATGACGTCATCAGGGTGTCATGTAAAGTACACAGGGCATCTGATGACGTCATCAGGACGTCGTGTCAAGGTGGTGCCAAGTGCATAGGGCATCTTGTGACATCATCAGGACGTCGTGGAAAGTGAGTAGCGCTTCATTTGTAGCGTGCGCAACAAGTTTGTTGCTTACTGATTATTATAGCAATCCATGCTATTCGAAAAATATTGAAGAATTTTCAGGGATATTACTTCGTAATATCAATAAAAAGTGAACAATTCTATCAAAAAGGGGTCTTCCAAGCAAAAGAGGTTTGGTTGGCGTCAGAAACGTTCCAACAAAAAGGGAACAGTAGGTAAGTAGAATGAGGAGAGTCTACAAAAAGTGAACAATATTTTCTGAGACTGATTTTCCTGGCCGATACTTCTTAACAGCGAAAACAAACCGTTGCGGTGTTCTACACGGAAGCACTCTGTGGCTCTAAAAATGGTCTTAACTACACGAGAACCGTTAAAAAGTATGTGCATGTAAACCTAATACTTACCATCAGAATAGAAGATGATGCCAAAAACACAGACGGACGGTCAGCTCCAGCTGCTACGAGAAGCGGAACCAAAGTGCAGCATCTAATGAGAATATTTTCTTATAATCTCGTCAAAGAATTGAAGTCCATTCTTGAAAACCATTGAACTCTTCCTCGTGAAATACCACAACGGTTTGTTTTTGCTGTTAAGAAGTATCGGCCAGGAAAATCAGTCTCAGAAAATATTGTTCACTTTTTGTAGACTCTCCTCATTCTACTTACCTACTGTTCCCTTTTTGTTGGAACGTTTCTGACGCGAACCAAACCTCTTTTGCTTGGAAAACCCTTTTTTTGATAGATCATCCTTGCGTTGGCTAAGATTGGTAAGGAAGGGCCTTTGGAAGCACTGTATTCCAGCGTAACAAGATTTTGAAGAAGGGCCCTGAAGGTAAATTTGCAGTTCTCAATTATCGGTGAGGTTGTGTGACGAACAGAGCGGTCGATGGTAGTGGTCGACATCTCGGGGAGTTAATTTCGTGCTAAAACTTGGCGGTCGTCTCGCTTTGAAAACCCATTTTCTACCACCCCATTTAGCTGTATACAGCGAAAGAAGTTCGCAAGGGAATCGAAGCGATAATTTACTTCAAAATAATGCTCACAAGTGACGTTGAGGTCCGCCAACGGGTAAAAGTTATGGAGTGTAGACGTTGTGCACTCAGAAAATATATCAGACCTAATATTGGCGACCCAGTGGATAATCAAACCTCAATTACGTCCAATAGTAAGCAGTAGCTTGTTTACTAACGTCATCCAGGTGGAAAACGGCCGAATTATGTCGATTAGCCGTCAAAAACCAACCCAAAGCGCGTTTTTCTTCGCTCACCCAGTTCTTTGGCATCGCGCCAGGCCGGCAGCCGCCGCGTCGCGACGACAGTGCGGCGACTGCGCGCGGGAATTCAAATGACAGCCGCCGATAGGATATAAATGCGTTGCAAATAAAGGATGTTACGTAAATCTACCACACCTCGCCTCCGTCGGGGGCGCGCGCTCGCGTTGCGACTTCGCATTGGAGCGCTCTTTCTCACAGCCCACTGCAGTTCCTCGCTCGTACACTACTCTAACTAGGTGAATTGCTATATTTAGTGTATGTTAGGGTTACATTCGTCTACAGACGGCGCGTATAGCTGCAGTGTTAGGGTAGACGACACTCGACAATGCCATTCTCGCAAAAATTACTGAGAAAAGGGAATAGATGAATTCAAGTTGGTTCGGTATACTAATTGCAACACATGTGTTCCTTCACAGATTGGTCAATACAAGATGAATGCATGAGAAGGTGCATTGTTCTAGGGGACTTTAACATACCTGACTTGAACACGCGGATAGGTAATCTAGCGAACACATTTTCCGAAACTTTTGACGCCCACGATCTTCGACAATTAGTGCCTAGGGCCACCAGAGGCGGTTCCCTACTAGACCTCGTGTTATGTAACAAAACCGATTTTGTTCAAAACGTTGATGTCAAAGCTCCTATTGGTGGAAGTGATCATGCAACAGTAACTTTCACTCTTGCCGTAGTGATTGCACCAGAACGACCACGACTTATAAGGGATTTTAAAAAAGCCAATTACGAGAGAATTTACGAACATTTGAGCAACGTCGACTTTATTGGAATTATGAATAGTCCTGGAACTGTTGATGAAAAGTACGAGACTTTTGTTGGAGTTATCGAACACGTTATCGAAATGTTTGTGCCACTACGGGAAGTCTTACCAAGGGAACTGAATCTACCAGATCGTCTTAAGAGCATGGCCAATTATAGATCTCTCTTGTGGGATAGAGCCTCGTCTTTCGGGCACCCAGACGCTTGGGAAGAGTATGAGTCTTATAATAAAAAAGTTGAAAAGGCCCTGTCTAAGTACAACCTCTTCTTGGAGAAAAAAGTCATCGAGGGGAATGACAAGAACAGGTTCTATAGGTACGTGGGTTCCCGTACTGGCGACGGGAACTCTATTCCTAATCTTTTGGATGAAAGCGGCAACATTCTTTCAAGCTCTCCTGAAAAAGCTAATCTTTTGGCAAACGAGTTCCAGAAAATGTTAAACGTGCCCCAAGAAGTCGATCCAGAATTAGTTCCACCTGAGAACGCCGCGCTTCCCCGCTATCCTCAGATTCCTTATGGTTACACAGTGAAGAAATTTTCGAAATTCTGTCAAAATGGCCAAATTCTTACTCCACTTCACCTGATTTCATTCCTCTCAGCTTCGTTAAAAAAATTCTACAGTTTATTATATATCCATTGGAGCACATCTTTAATCTAAGCTACATGAGATCCGATGTTCCTAAAAGGTGGAAACACGCATTCATTACTCCTATTTCTAAGAAACCTCCACTCAGTGATCCTAAAAACTACAGACCGGTGAGCATAACTTCAATTTTCGCTAGGACTTTTGAAAAGATAGTGAGAAAACACCTTGTAAAACATCTCGAAGACAACAACATCATATCGGAGAATCAGTTTGGCTTTTTGAAAGCAAGGTCAGTGGAGACATCTCTACTGAGTTCCTTGAATGACTGGACGAGCTCTTTGGAGGCCAAGTGTCGAACAGATGTGATTTATTTTGATTTTTCAAAGGCTTTCGACAAGGTGCCAATCCGAAAACTGCTTCAAAAAATGAACGTCATTGGGGTTCATCCCCTGCTGATAAGTTGGGCGCAAAACTTCCTTTCCGATAGGACCTATCAAGTTAAAGTTGATGGTGTGTATTCGTCTGTGTACTCAGCCTATAGCGGAGTTCCGCAGGGAGGCGTTCTATCACCACTATTTTTCTTAGTTTATACGTATGAACTTCCTGAATTTATTTCACGTTTTGGTGTAACCTGTAAAATGTATGCAGACGACATTAAAATTCACAAGAAGGTGGTGGATGATGAGGATTCCGAGGGCATTCAGGCCGCAATGGACTACATAGGCCAATGGGCAGATGAGTGGGAGCTCCCGCTAGCAATAGAAAAATCTAATCACCTACAAATCGGTGGAGATAATCGAAGCGTTGGTTGTACCTATACGCTGAAAGGTCAAACTCTGCAGTGTGTTCCTGATGTCAGAGATCTAGGTTTTCAAATAACCAGAGACTTGAGTTTCAGGCCGCACTACAGAAATTTGGTCAGGAAGGCGAATTATCGTACTTACAACATTTTCAAGATATTCAGAAGCAATAATCCCCAGGTGCTTCTACGGGCCTACAAAACTAACGTAAGACCCATTGTTGAGTGCGGAATAGCCGTCTTCAACCCTGTTCAGAAGGGGGATATTGATCTGCTGGAAACTGTTCAAAACAACTTCACCCGCAAACTGATGATGAGATGTTCTGGCCTCACCTATTCCCAAGTACCTAGAGGCACCGAAAGAGCCAGGGTTCTAAAGCTGCCTAGTCTTAGCAGAAGAAGAGAGATAGCGGATCTCGTAATGATGTTTAAAATACTAACTAGAAAATTATCCTTAGATCCATTAAAGTTTTTTGGAACTTCAATTACAAGAAGCCGGAACGGCAGGCTTAGGCTTTATGTATCATTAGCGAGATCACGGGTCAGATCACATTTTTTCACTTATCGTAACGTGAGAAAGTTCAACCAAATGTTGTGCAATAACGCTGGCATTCTGAGTATGTCTTTGAATGCTTTCAAGTCTCTTCTGCGGAGTAACAGGCTGTCTTAAATGTTCTTCTATATAGCTTCCCCCTCTCACTTTTAAGCTCATTGTGTTTGCTAAACCGTTTCCACTTTTTTTTTGCTGAGATAATGTTTGTGTACTTGGATTCTAACAATTAAGTATTGAGTTCGTTCATTTCCTGCTTTGTTTTTTACGCGGATTTCCCGCGTCTTTAATAATAAAATAATAAGAAGGTGGTGCTCCAATATTCATCTCTCATCTGTCGTCTGACAACATCGTTTCCAATTTTTTCAGGGTATAATCTACAAGCCAGAGAGAATAATCTACAATCTCGAAGAGTGAAACATCGCAGAATTCGCTTTTTTTGTGGGTCATATGTCACTGGACGGTCCAGCTCCGGCGCTGGGTGCCCTGCGCCTCATCTCCTATAGTTGTTCATGAAGGTCCTTGACGCTGTTAGGCTTCGCTGTGTGTTTCTTCAGTTTTGCTCGATGAATGTGTTCTATATCTTTCATTACCACCTGATTCGCAAGCGTTAGACACTTTTCGAGTGAGAAACAGCATATTTACCATGTTACCGTAGTCTCTGATGTTTTCCATTCTCTTTGTCCACTGAAGACCTATGCATAAGCGAAGCGCAATTTTTTCACATTCGTCCGATAGGCATAGCTAGATCAAAATTAATTTCCGTTCAAGTTTCTATTAACAGAGAAGCAAAAGGACTAAATAACGCATTGAATTTTGGTCAACACTTTCAGAGTACAAACCATCGCCGCGGACCAGGCTTTCCCCTCTTTTTATGCCTTGAAGGTCTTAGCGTGGCGATATGGTGATTCTAAGCATTTAGTATTGCGGTACCTGAGGTCCGTGCCGGATGTATTAATACACCACTAAGCAAGAGAAAATTCTGAAACCTGATTTTCATTTTCGTTGGCAAAGGTGAGACAGAATACTGTGTAATCCTGTGGACGACCGCATGCTCCACCCCGGTATGCCTCTCTTGACAATGAATGGCTAATCCCTCTTGACTTCCTTGTTTCTTACCACAGACAGGGAGGTAATTTACGAATTCGCCAAATTCCGTTCCTCCTTCAGTTCACTGCACTGGTCCTCGGAGTACTGATGAACATTCTTCAAGTGCCGGTAGAAACTCTGTTTATGGAGCACCTTGCTGCAAACAGGGCACACAGAGTGATCAGCGTCAGCCATATCAGAAGAATTATAATCCTTGTAACAGCCGTCTGTTTCGAAAGAGGGCTAACATACTTCCCCCAGCGCGGAAAATTGTTCAAAATCGATTTGGCTCGCCTTCACTGAGTTTCGAAATGTTCTGCGCCACTTGATAGATTCGAAGTGGGCTTGAGTTCGATAATCTGGACATCGTTCTAGGAGATATAAGACAGAAATTGCGATATATGGAGAAATTTTCCAATTGCTCCTCAGCATACTTTCCCAAACATTACATATAAGAGTTCTCCTGAGCAAAACTGTAGTTTTTAAGCAGTATAGTGTGCTCGAAATGACCTGTTTGAACATGAACTAACGGTATGCCGGTATCAGCTCATCGGACTGTGTGTAAGATATTGGAGCACCACCTTCTCATGCATTCATCTTGTATTGACCAATCTGTGAAGGAACACATGTGTTGCAATTAGTATACCGAACCAACTTGAATTCATCTATTCCCTTTTCTCAGTAATTTTTGCGAGAATCGCATTGTCGAGTGTCGTCTACCCTACCACTGCAGCTATACGCGCCGTTTGGAGGCCGATGTAACCCTAACATACAATATATATCGCAATTCACCCAGCTAGAGTAGTGTACGAGCGAGGAACTGCAGTGGGCTGTGAGAAAGAGCGCTCCAATGCGACGCCGCGACGCGAGCGCGCGCCCCCGACGGAGGCGAGGTGTGGTAGAGGGGTGGTGGCCATCATGTATCAACACTCCTGAGGAGGCGGGAGAAACGGGGGAGGAGCGAGGTTCCTGATTGGCCGCAACAGCCGGGGGCCGGGGCTAGCCCGTGTTGCGTCCAATCAGGAACCTCGCTCCTCCCCCGTTCCTCCTGCCTCCTCAGGAGTGTTGATACACGATGACCACCACCCGTGGTAGATTTACGTAACATCCAAATAAAGCAACGCATTTACTCAGACAGGGATGTCGGATCACCCGCTCAGAACCTGGTACCGGGCGACCAGGGCTGTGCGGAATTCTTTTTCAAAATTTTCGGAAGCGGAAACGGAAGAAAAATGGCCAAAAAACGCCGGAAACGCAAATCCGGAAGCGGAAGAGACTAAAAAATGCTGGGTTGCCTCATTGGTTTAATTACCCAAGTTTGAGGTATCTGGCGGTTGGGTAATTCGTATGGTCTCGATGTGGTCCTGTCGTCTATGCTGAGGACGTGTCCAACTGATCTGGTTCTGTATCCAGTTCAACGTGTCGTGGAACAGTTGTGAGTACCTCTGTGGCGGGGTACGAAAATCGTCATCACTTTCCTCATCTGCCACCAGATAAGGTCTACCCGTTTCGACGGCTCTTATTATTGTCATGCCGCGAGCTGCTCCCCGCCAGTCTATCATTCAGACACGAGCTGAGGCAAGTCGTGCAACTGACGCTGGATCGCAGGAACCGATGGACTTTGCGATGGCTGTCGATCAACTGATGAAGGACACTTCCCTTCCTGTACATTTGAAAGCAGTGATAAGTCACTTTTCGACCATCAAAGAGAGTTTCGATTCTATTATGTCACGAAATGCTGAACTTGTCGATGAAAACAAAGCGCTTGTTACTAGGAATACTCAGTTGTCACAAGAAAATTCATCATTGCAAGCTGAACTGTCTGCTCTTAAGTCTCAAGTCACTAGGAATTCTGTCGTCAATCATCCTGTGCGTGATTTTTCTCAGGTTTCAAGCCTCAATTCTACCATTCCGGAAAATTCTAACACTGGTTGTATTTGTATGGAACACGAAAGGCAGCGATCCATTGTCATTTCTGGCTTATCTGAGTCATCTGGTAGCTTGCCATCTCAGAGAGTGACATATGATAAGAGTCGTATCCACGAATTACTAAATCACCTCGATGTTGAATGCAGCCCCGTTTCTGTGTATCGCATGGGCAGGCTAGGTGGTCGTCCCCGTTTGGTTAAGATTGTATTGCCAACCACTCACCATGCGAACCTTGTATGTAATAGAGCTCATTGGTTAAAGTCGTTTCACACTAAAGGGTTGTACATTAGGCACTCGCTGACGAAAGAGGAATTGGAAAAGCGTAAGGCGGAACGCCGCAATGTCGGCGCCCGCGGCCCTTTCTCTTCCATCTTGTCAACGAGTGACCCGGTGGCTACCCCCTCTATTCTGTCCCTAGGTGACCCAGCCGTTACGAGCTCGGGAAACTGCTGAACCATCCCCGGATAAACTCGTGCCGTCTTACATGTATCGTCACCAATATTCGTTCTTTGGTCAAAAACGTAGATGCGGTGAAATTCGTGCTCCAAAAGTTCGACACGGATATTATCTCTCTAACTGAAACATGGTTATGCGGTGGGGTCGAGTCGGTTTCACTACTCGGTGACTGGTGCTCGCATTACGAGGTTTTGAGGTCTGACCGTCTTCGCAAAAAGGGTGGGGGAGTTCTTTTCATGGCTAGAAAGCTCTTTTGTCCAGTTCTTGTCTTTCAGGAGTCCGTCCCTGATGCTTATGAAATCCTTTGCACTGACTTGGAAATTGATTTAAAACCTATACGTTTTGTAGTTGGGTACAGGACACCATCTTGTACTTCGAACTTGTCTGAGCAACTGTATAATACCATCGGCGACCTTATTTCTTGTAGCTGGCCTTCAATCATCACAGGCGATTTTAACCTCCCGGATGTCAATTGGAATGAACCATCTGAGTTTGCCAATGTGAGTTCCATCTCGAGAAGCTTTTTAACTGTGTGCTCGAGTCATAGCCTTGAGCAATATGTCAGGGCGTCGACCCGTGGTGGTCATGTTCTTGACCTAGTTTTGTGTAATGATAATTGTATGGTAAATTCTCTAAGCATATCTCCACCGTTGGGCTCCAGTGACCACTCTACCGTTCATTTTGCATTAAATCTTCCAAGGCGGGATGCTCCCGTGGTGTATAGAAGTAATTTCAGCAAAGCAAATATTGATGCTATTCGCAACCATCTACTAAATGTTGACTGGTTTGGTTCCCTGAGCACTGTTCCTAGTGTGGATGAAAAGTACGAGCTTTTCCTTTCTATTATCCATCACTGCATTGATACTTTCGTTCCTCTTGAACCTTCCTGCCGTGGTAAACTGAAGCTTCCAACGCACTTATCCGCCCTTGAGCGGTTGAGATCTGAGGCTTGGCGTTTGGCTAAAATTCACGACTGTGCTGACGTCTGGGAGCGGTTCAAAAGTATCAGTGAACGTTTTACTCGGAAATTGAAGAAGTATAATAACCATATTGAGAAGAAAGCTGTCGAGTCAAATGATAAACATTCCTTCTTTAGATTCATCAACTCTAAACTCCGAGAAAAACCAGGTGTTGGGGTCCTTAAAAGCCCTAGTGGCACATTGGTGAGGAATGCTGGGAATAAAGCTGAGTTGTTGGCGGACGTTTTTCAAGAGTCGTTTTCTGACTCATCTCCGGTGGATACTCGACCTGTCTCCAATTGTTTCGCCGTTATGGCCGATTCCTGTTGGTTTCACAAGGACGAGATTATCAAGGAACTTCTAGCCTGGCCTTGATCCAATTCTGTGACTCCCGACGCCATACCACTTAGCTTCATCAAGCAGGTCGTTCTTGATATTGCAGGCCCTTTGGAGTACATTTTCAATCTGAGCTTTATGTCTGGAGAGGTCCTCAAATGGAGGCAATCGTTTGTTACCCCTATTCCAAAAACCCCTTTCACTGACCCTGCTAATTTCAGGCCAATCAGTATAACATCTATCTTCTCACGGCTGTTCGAAAAATGTTCAAAAACGAATCGTAACTCATTTGGAATCAAATCAGGTTATCTCTCCTTCCAGCATGGTTTCCAAAAAGGTAAATCTACTGTGACGTCATCTATTGAAGCGCTTAATAAATGGACAGCTCTTCTTGACGATGGAAAGAGTGTAGACGTTATCTATTTTGATTTTGCCAAAGCTTTTGATAAGGTTCCCCATGACAAGTTGTTGCAAAAACTTTTGATGGTTGGGATTCATCCTCGAATAGTTACATGGATACGTTCATTCCTAACTGATAGGACGTTCTCGGTCTGTATAGACTCTTCTCGGTCGATTCCAAGACCAGTCCTGAGCGGTGTGCCCCAAGGGGGGGTATTGTCTCCCATCCTTTTCAACATTTACACTCACGAAATCGCCGGTCTTATCGGTTCCTGTGGCACCGGTTTCAGTGCTTTTGCGGACGATATCAAGATCTACCTGGACGTCTCCCAACCAGAGAATTGTATCTTACTGCAGCAGTCTATTGACATTGTTAGTACTTGGTCTCGTGATTGGAATCTCCCATTGGCAAAGGAAAAGACGAAGGTTCTCCACTTGGGTCATAGCAATGCTAACAGTAAATATATTGTCGACGGTTGTCAGATCCAGGAAGTTGATGAAATAACTGATCTAGGGTTCATTATTACTACAAGTCTGAGTTTTGATAAGCACTGTGAATCTATCGCGAAGAAAGCAACTTTTGCTATGAATAATATTTTTAGAGGTTTGTCAACTTGCAATCCATCTGTGCTTATCAATGCTTATATCACGTATGTAAGGCCTCTACTCGAGTACGGTACCCAGGTTTTCAACCCCGCCAAACTCAAGAATATAAACAGATTGGAAAAGATACAGAACAAATTTACTAGAAGAGTTCTGATCAGACAGTATGGCTTTATCTATGGGCAAATGCCTTCCGCTGCTGACAGAAACGAACTCTTTAGTCTCGAGCCTCTGATTCTCAGAAGGAAGAAAATGACCTGTTTCTCTTCCATCAAATCCTTTTCAACGCAAAGTTTGGTCTATGGCCTGGGGATTTCGTAAGAACGAGAGACTCTGTCACTCGGGGAGGGCCGATAAAATTCCATCGCACCGTGTCTAACCTTGAATGTCGACGCTGCTTTTTCACGAATAGGGTTATTCCATTATTCGAGGATCTCAGTAGAAATGATAATATTCCTGTCGAATTTGGTGCCTTCAAAAACTTGGTACGAGTAAAACTGGCTCCTGGGGGGCAGCCGAGTATCCCTCCGTAGCGCTTGGATTACTCGAAATCCTGCTCTTCTCTTTTGACTATTGTTCGTTCCAGTTGGTTACAATGTTTACATCTTTGACTACTTCGTTTGAGGTTGTTTTTTTTTGTCTCATTTTTTTTTCTTTCACATGAGTGTAAACTTGTGTAATAAAAAAATAAATATATATATATATATATATATATATATATATATATATATATATATATATATATATATATATATATATATATATATCTATATATATATATATATATATATATATATATATATATATATATATATATATATATATTGTCACGCTGTTGCTCATTGCCCGGAGCTCTCATTCAATAACCAGTGATTTCAGTCAATAAACTAATACTAACTCAAAATAAAGTCACTACGAGGCATTCAACGATTTCGAAGTGTCGCTTCTAAATATCCGAAAAGGCAACCTCTAAAAATACTCATTATATGCAGCCGCCCTTCGAAATAGTGTAAAGCAGGGGTGTGCGGTATTTGCCGTTTGCCGATTGCAATTTGCTGACCTCTTGGGGGTTTGCCGTCGCCGTTTGCCGGAATTTATTTTTCGTTGCCGCACACTGGTGTACAGCCTGTCCCGAAGAAGGCAGTCCAAGCGACACCTGGTGTCCTTCAAGGCTAATCAGAAGTCAATTTTCAGATAATCAGCGACTACTTTTCTTCTTTCGAACCAAATTTGCCTATTGGAGTGTTTATTAAACGATTGAATTCGAAAAATGAACAAAAACTCCTTGGCGAGATGAGAAACTTCTCTTATGATCTTCCTCAAACGAGCCTCGCCGCTGCCGGTGGTCACCTCCACCTGTCTCCACCGCGACTCCTTTATAGAATACAGGCTGCTCGTACAAAAAAAACTATTTCGATTTTTGTTGCTTTCGTGGGGTTAAAAAAGCAAAGAAGTGGAATCAGGAAGAAAATCTTCACGAAATCATTGAATCTCAGAGAAAAAAGCTACATATTTTTCAGAATAATTCTCAAGAGCCGTTCAGATTCCTGCCACGCCCATTTCGTGTCATCGTTTTATAGAGTTCCAATCGCAGACCCAGACTTCGTGAATGGTATCAGCCGAGCTCAGATATCCACTTGAACACAAGAGGTCAGATGCAGTTGATTCGCGGGCGGAGCTCATTTCGGAGGATCCGCGGGACCAACAAGCGCGTCCCTTGGCTGGAATCCAATTGAACGCCCTCTTCGACTTTGCGGTGACTATTGTACTTCTTTTCATTCTTACCTTCATTTTCACCACTTCGCTCATTGTTTCCCGTTTTGAGCTCTATGGAGTACCATTTCAGAAATTCCTCTGGTGTGACTCTCCTACATATCTAGATGTACTTAGATACACTGGTTAGTTATTTTTCGTCGCTCTTTTTATGGAACTGTTAATTCAGCATGAGGATGTGAATTGAGGTTCTCTTCGCTTTAAGTTGAATTGCAAAGTTCAAAGCCGTTAGCAAGTTTTCCACTCTGGGTTGAAGAAAATAGGTGACCCTGTCGATTTTAGCAGCGAAACTGGAGCTGGACATAATCCGATTCAATTTATCTTTCACGTTCTCCAAAGGTCGTTTGTTGACCTTTACCTTGTGCATCGCGTCGCTGTATTACCTGTTAATTATCCTCTGGACCTTTGCCAATGGGAAGGATGGCCATTTGGCATGAGGGAACACTTATCGCGAGGCCTGCTCCAGAAGCAAGAGGGTGCAGATACTTGATTTTTAGGAAGGAGCGAGAGGGGCTCGATTGGATCCTACCACAAAGATCAGAAAGTTCGCTGAATAGCTCTACATGTGAGTATAAAGTCCTACTACAGGACTGTCAACCTTCGATACTCGGTTACGAACAGGTTATCTATATTACAGAATCGAGCCAAAAAGCTTTGTTTGAACGTTTGGACCGTGAAGGCGACTAAATCACTCATGTCGAATGCACGAAGAGCTTGTATGAATGTCCTCACTATTACAATTGTGGTGAGCGCGAAGCGCTCACCAGATTTGGCTTTGATTCGCCATCGCGCAACTCCCTGATCTCAGTATCAGGGTCCAGAGTAAACGTAGGAAAACCGTTCTTTTTGCATTTAATATACTTTAGAAAGGTGAATAACTGTTCAAAAAATGGTCCAAAATGGTTACCTGAGATTCGAGAAAAAGTGTCAAAACCACGTCATTTTGGTCGAAAAAATGTTCATCTCCTTTTTTTTTCAGTTGGCGTTCACGATCTTGTTGGAACACTTATCGTTGAGCTAGAGAGCTCATTTTTGGCCAGGTAGCTGGTTTTGTTTGCACCTAGCTCCTGTCAAAATTTGAAGTTGGTAGCTCAATTTTTGTGGAACCTCAAAATTTAGGGCAAGAAAGACAAAAACACGTAAACATGTTATTATAAACCATCCGACGTTTACTCATTCTTAAAAATGAACTAATGGAATAAACACCGTTACTGATAGGCTTTTGCTCAGGATTTGACGGGGCAACGCTTCAATCAATACGGCAGGATCTCGGAAGCACTTTTTGGAACGCGGCACGGTGTGACTCAGAAGTGCGCCACAGAACGCCGTAGAAAGTGTGCGGGACCCAAGTGGGAGTGCGCCGGACGCCGTATAAAGTGTGCGGGACCCAAATGGGTGTACGCAGAACGCCGTAGAAAGTGTGCGGGACCCAAATGAGAGTGCGCCACATGCCGTAGAAAGCGTGTGGGACCCAAGTGGGAGTGCGCCGGACGCCGTAAAGTGTGCGGGACCCAAATGGGCGTGCGCAGAACGCCGTATAAAGTGTGCGGGACCCAAATGGGTGTGCGCAGAACGCCGTAGTAATTGTGTGGGACCCAAATGAGAGTGCGCCGGACGCCGTAGAAAGTGTGCGGGACCCAAACGGGTGTGCGCAGAACGCCGTATAAAGTGTGCGGGACCCAAATGGGTGTGCGCAGAACGCCGTAGAAAGTGTGCGGGACCCAAATGAGAGTGCGCCGGACGCCGTAGAAAGTGTGCGGGACCCAAATAAAAGTGCGCCGGACGCCGTAAAAAGTGTGCGGGACCCAAATGAGAGTGCGCCGGACGCAGTAGAAAGTGTGCGGAACCCAAATGAGGGTGCGTCGGACGCCGTAGAAAGTGTGCGGGACCCACGTGGGAGTGCGCCGGACGCCGTATAAAGTGTGCGGGACCCAAATGGGTGTGCGCAGAACGCCGTAGTAATTGTGTGGGACCCAAATGAGAGTGCGCCGGACGCCGTAGAAAGTGTGCGGGACCCAAATGGGTGTGCGCAGAACGCCGTAGAAAGTGTGCGGGACCCAAATGAGACAGCGTCGGACGCCGTAGAAAGTGTGCGGGACCCAAGTATGAGTGCGCCGGACGCCGTAGAAAGTGTGCGGGACCCAAATGAGAGTGCGCCGGACGTCGTAGAAAGTGTGCGGGACCCAAATGGGTGTGCGCAGAACGCCCTAGAAAGTGTGTCGAACCCAAATGAGAGTGCGCCGGACGCCGTAGAAAGTGTGCGGGACTCAAATGAGAGTGCGCTACACGCCGTAAAAAGCGTGCGGGACCCAAGTGGGAGTGCGCCGGACGCCGTAGAAAGTGTAAGGTGACAAAGTGAACGTGGGCAAGACGCCGTAGAAAGTGTGCGGGACCCAATTAGAAGCACGCCCATGCCGATCATTTTTTTCCGCAGGGCTACCGTAACCATTCTTGAGCAACACATGATAACGAGCGATATTACACGCTCATAACATGCGGGGTATAAAAGGGCAGGGGAGCGGTATGCATTCATTCACACACCGTTCTCTTCGAGAAGCCGCCGGGAAGTGGCTGAGGAGGTCGAAATTGTGCAAACACGTTTGTTGGCTATTACGATGTGCTCATATCCAAGCTGACACTCAGAAAATTTTTGAAGGAGGGTTACGGAAGCCCTGCGGAAAAATGATCGGCATGAGCGTGCTTGTGACCCAAATGGGTGTGCGCAGAACGCCGTAGAAAGTGTGCAGGACATCCGTGTGAGTGTGCAAGATGTAACAGAATGTGCGCAGGACATTAGTGGGAGTGTGCAGGATGTTATAGAAAGTGTGCAGGACATCAGTGGGAGTGTGTAGGACATTAGTGGGAGTGCGCAGGACGTCATAGAAGGGGGAGGGGGCAGGACTAGACGAGAAATACCGTGCGGTACCGATTGCCACAGGGTCTTAAAAT
This sequence comes from Aplectana chamaeleonis, assembly GCA_029168955.1. Classification (NCBI taxonomy): domain Eukaryota; kingdom Metazoa; phylum Nematoda; class Chromadorea; order Rhabditida; family Cosmocercidae; genus Aplectana; species Aplectana chamaeleonis. The sequence continues at coordinate 202,780 of JAPDOI010000890.1, forward strand.
ACTGCCATTTTCATTTGAGAGTTTGCGTCGGTCGATCTGATATAGCATTGCAACTGATATAAGTTCATGCCATTGTGGCAATGGGTACCGCACGGTATTTGGAGTTTACTGGGGGCAGGACATCAGTGGGTTTACTTTCATCTAACACCACCAGGCATAAATCATGTTAGAAAGGAAACCTTTAGGAAAAATAAATGAAATTCCTTAAATTTTAGGTTCCTGGCAAAAGTGAAGATTTGGCATGGCCATAGAAATATACTCAGTTAAAAAGGGAAAATAATGAAAAAAGGTTTTGAAATATTCCTGAGAACGATTCGGCGTAGAATAATTTGTTTTTCGGGAAATGAAGTGAAATAGTTGGAAGTATGATTTGGCAGTCGAGTTTGAACCAGATATTGATAAGAGTTGTGCAAAACGAGAGATCGCCTTGTCTGTGCTTATCCGTAGAACATATCGAAGCGAAATCACGCGTGTTGATTTTACTTCACCTAATACGTGAAGACCGCCGCATTACAGCTCCCGAAAAAGTTTGGATGCTTCCCATTTCACGCGTGATTTCGCTTTGATATGCTCTACGGATAAGCACAGACAAGGCGATCTCTCGTTCTGCACAACTCTTATCAATAGTTGGTTCAAACTCGACTGCCAAATCATACTTCCAACTATTTCACTTCATTTCCCGAAAAACAAATTATTCTACGCCGAATCGTTCTCAGGAATATTTCAAAACCTTTTTTCATTATTTTCCCTTTTTAACTGAGTATATTTCTATGGCCATGCCAAATCTTCACTTTTGCCAGGAACCTAAAATTTAAGGAATCAATGACTGTTTTTTTTCTGAGTTTTGAAACTTCGTCATTCTAGGCAAGATGTGCGCTCGTAAACGTACGAGGTGAGAAATAGAGCACTCGGCTGGATCCCTTCAGATGTAAGATCTATTTTTGTTCCACGATTTCGTACTCCAAAATATTTATTTTAATTCTAATGCTTGCCCTCTTTTCAGCGTTGAGCCAAAAGGCCCCGTTTGGGTGATGGTGATGGTGAGACGCATTTCAACGAGGAAGGACTGTAGACACAGATTTGGGAACAGCGACGATTTTCCCCTTGTAATTCATTTGATACATGATTTTTAATTTCCATTTTCATCTCTTGATTGTGCCTTATAAATATTTGCGGTTGTGATTACATTCTACGTTTCAACTTCTCACAGTAATTGCGTCTCAGGCTTTTAAATAATACGTGGTTTGCATTGATTTGCTGAGAAAATCCAATATCGCGGAATTTCTCTTTGAATTCTTCTGGGGTTTTGTGAAAGCTGTCGTTGTTCTTGGAGTTTCTCCGTTGTGTACATGAGCAGTACCTTTGTAGATGACAGTGGATATATAGTTCAGTTCCGCAGTCGCGTTCAGTCCTCATTATCACAATCGTAGGGGCGAAGCGGTTGTTTTTGAAAAAAATCAACTATAATAATTCTCAAAACAACCGCTTCGCTTCTGCGATTGTGATAATGAGACTTTGCGGACTGAACGCGATTGCGGAACTTGATTATACATGTATTTGAATGGATATATGATAGATTGTAGTAACTGTACAATTATTTGTTGTGACTGTTTCCTGCCTTTCCCAAGTATTTTGTGTCTTGTCCTCACTAATGCATCATGTTTCTTTACCTATTTCATTAAAGCCTAATGTGACAGTAGTGATCAGTGGTGACATTAGTAGCTGTGTAATTTGTCTATGTAATAGTAATGAAATAGTGTTCATAATAATGAATGAATTCGAATAGGTTTTGAATTCCAACTGAAATGGTGTGTGGATTGGTTTGTAAATAAAGCCTTTTGGACATTTCTTGCCATCACAGCAGCATTGGGATGTGACAATTGGATGGAGACATTTCAGCTGTTTAGTGGTACAAGAACAAGCAATTTACAAACACCTTTGTTAATCTATTAATGAACAAAGGAGGGAAGCCTGCAGCTGCTTTTAATCAAATCGGGTCACCCGCGAGAGGAAGCTATGCGTGCGGCTCGCAACGCGTATCCGCCGATCGGACACCCCGCGCTACGATAATGGGGACTACCCCGGCCGTAGAGTTACGGATGTACCCGCAATTGGTCCCGCGGAGTATGCCGATAAAATGCCAGAGCTCAGGCAGAAATTGCGGGGCACGCGCGCAAAATTTGGGTGCTCTCGGTGCATTGACCTTGCCGCGCGTCATCCCCCGAGTGATTTTTTGGGCGGAGCTAATTTCGGAGAACCCGCGGAACCAAAGTTGTGGCGTAAGGTTAAATGTATTGTGTAGCAGGCAACAACATCTACAATTAATTACACGGTGAAATTTTTTTTTGGTTAATCTGATTTTCAAATCTTCTTTCTTTTTCTCTATTTTCGGGGATGCCTGCATCTGTATCTTCTTTTCTTGTTTGCATACGATGCTTATTCCTTGTGTCTCTAAAATGTGATGTGGAGACTCTCATGGTTGTTGCCTTTTGTTTGTCGGGTGGAACAAATGCACAACCATTAAATAAATTACACTACAACGTATGTGAAGTTCATGTGTATAGAATATATAACAAGCACAGATAATGAAAGAATTGCCATATTCTAATTATATTCGACCCTATCTTCAAAATACTAGAAGTAAGTAAATCAAGGAAAGAAAGGTATGAAGGAGAAGTTGACAAAGTTCGTTTCGCCCCTGGCCTCAGACGAACTTTATCAAACAGCTCTGCCGGGGCTCCTCAGTGAGGAACAGAACTGTCGATGAAAAAGAAGGATGAATACGAAAGCATGAGCCGAGCAGAGTGAAGTAGTGTAAGAAACGTTAGAAAGAGGTTAGAGGGCAAGAAGCTATAGTATACTATCAATATCAGAATGAAGTCCATATGATCACAAGTCCTTATTTTGGACAGTACCGAATACAGGCCTATCAACAGTGAAGACTTAGTATGTTATGCTTTTTACCAATTGTGTTATACTTTTCTTTTCATCTCTTAGGTTAAACTTATATGTTATCATTTTTTGTTTATAGATGCATTTTATCATATTTACTTCTACGAATTCTGGTGTATATAGGTTTCCAATCAAAACTGTTTTCATTTCTTTGAGTTTTTCCATGAAGGAATCTAAATTTGAAGAGATATTAGCTTATCTCAAGGTCTCCGTATAAATTGTAGATGCTTTGACTTTTATAGAGATATCAGAATGAGCATGAGGAAGTCTTTTAACTCTGAAATTAAAATCATTTGTCTTATTATACAACTTTGTGCGTATTTTATTATTAATTATTTCTATACTAATGTCTAAGTAATTGCATTTATAGGGATTACTGTGCGTCTTTTTGAGCTCCAATACATTCTTGTATATTAGTGAAATTTGGTTATCCACAAATGTTTCATCTTTATTATGGATTATGAGCAAGTCATCCATATATCTAAAAGGTTTGAAAAGTACGTTATTTTCAATTTTCGCGCTTATAGAGTACTTATACTCCAACATGGAAACTGTTATATCAGCTAACAATGGGCTGAAGTTACCTCCCTGAGGAACTCCTTTCATCTGTTGAAGCACTACTTCTCCGAAACGACAGTAACTGTTGCGTAAAAGATAGTCAACGTGATATATCAAGTCTGTGATGGTATAATATCTGTAACCGCCTTTATCTAGCTCAGAATCTCGATAAAATACTCTGTATCCATTGGTAACTATCCATTTTTTATTAGCATTTTTGAAGCAAATTTTCAAAAATTCTTTCATGTTATACAGAATAAAGCTGTGTGGGAGGTTAGTGAACATGTCAGTAAAATCAGCAGAATAAACTTGAACCCCATTGGTACTCAATCTACATAATTCAGCTGCTATGTTAATGTTTGAGATAGACCAATAGGTCTTGAGTCCTCCCTTCCTTTGGTAACTCACATTGGTATAATTAATAAAATGTGTCTTAAGAAACGTGAAAATTTTTTGCAATTCTACTGCTAATGGTTTCATGCTGCTGTTTCTTGCTCCCGTAATGAATCTGAATTTTATGGGATCCTTATGTAATTTCGGTAAAGCGTAGATGATGGGTAGCTCACAATCTATGTCAAATTTAAGTCCTGCTTTGATATTGAAAAACTTATGCTTTAAAATGGTTGTTTGCCTGTTGGCATTTTGAATCAGCTTATATGTGTCATTATGGTTTTGTTCTCTTTCAAAATTACCGTTTATGATATTAATTCCAAGTTCTTTCATGAGAGTTATGGTGTAGTATTTCTCACAAATAATCCCATAATTATTGCTAGCTTTATCTAAAGGGTAGAAAATGAAGTGTTTCTGGTATTCTTTTATACTCTTATAAGGTATCAGGCTATTAGACTGCCTACGGAAGGAAGTCCCTTGTAGTATTGGTTTGAGTCTTTTTCTGTACTGTTTTTTGAAATGCAACTGCAAACTATTTATTTTCATAACATCTAGCTTGTACTTATTTCTCATGTAGTTGATGAATTTCGTTGTAGGGTCGAAATAAGTTTGTGTTATTTCACTCCTGTTATTCATCTTTTCTTTTCTATATTTAGTTCCTTTATTCAAGATTTCTTTGAGAATTGAATTTTTTATTATATCAATATTCCCTGTTATGATGTGTTGATGATGAGAATCAATATAATCTTTATATTCATCCCGACCATATTCACAAATGCATCCATCTGATATTATTTCTTGGATGCTACTTGTATCCAAAGCTTTTAACATTTTATTATAGTTGAAAACAATGCTAGATACAGGATTATCATAAATATGGGCAACTCTTACTTTTTTATAACGTTTTATTTCAGTGTTAGGAACAAGGTTAGGCAAATCTATGCTGTTGAAAATTCAAATGAAATTAATCCGATCAGAAACGTTATTGAAATAATTCATTTTCAAGTAGTAGTAATCTTCTTGTTCATTTTTACGCCTTTCGTTACATTCCAAGTGATAGTGGAAATGAGTAAGAAGGCACAGAATCAGAAACTTAGTTCTGTTGGTGATACTAGATAGGAAAGAATCCGACTGTGATAGTTCTATAAGCTTTCGTAACATTCATTTCCGAGCTACTCGCAGTCGTATTATCACTATCGTAGGTGCGAAGCGGTTGTTTTTCGAATAAAGCAACTATGACAATGAAGAAATCATTCTCAAAACCGCACCACTCCTATGATAGTGATGCCCAACCCTGCGAGTAGCTGGGAAATGGAGGGTATATCTCTTTTATTCATGTGTTTTATTCATTAAATATGGAGTACAAAATTCGAGCCCAGCTTAGTTCAGTTCTAGGGTTCTGTGAACTTCAGATCGTACGAAGTGATAGGGGATAAAGGGAACTACGGATTTTGCGCGGTTGATCCTATTTCCATACGTGAAGCAACACACAGCTCAGAAAACTCCAGATCCCTTTAGATGCATGCTCTATTGTCGAACGGGTCATAGTAGAGAGTAAAGAGTGAGTAGAGAAGTTTGGAGCCAAACTACGCACGACAAATCATATTTGTGCATATTGTTCCACCTGACTAAACACCTACAGCTGTTTGGTTGGTCACTTCATGTACTATTTTTGTTAAGATCTATGCTCTAGTCATTGTCTTCTATTGTTTTCGTGCTAGACGCCAATGGATTAGGTCTAGAAGGGCCGGACAACGCTGCAGATGAAAACCTAGCTGGCCTGGCCTGAAGACCCATTTTGCTTGCTGTGAGATTCCAGTTCTTGATAATTTCAGCTGCTACATTTTTCTTGGGCGCACCGACGTTGAGTGGAGTGCAGTCTTCCGCGTCTTCCCTGTTTACTGCAATATTATTCTTAACACGCTATTCTGAGTGATATTCACTGTTTATCTAGTCTTCGTCTACATTTCTAACTGATATTCACTTTTATTCTAGTCCTCGTCTACGTTTCTAACTGATATTCACTATTACTCTAGTCTTCGTCTACGTTTCCGTCCTAGCCGTACTTTTCTAGACATTTTGCGATTAAATTCCCGTTCTCTAAAACGTGTATTTTGTCGCAGAAAGTTAGAAAAAGGCTAGTGCTCCTTCACCTTTAGGTTTAGCCGCAGTTTAGGAACCAGCTAGAGTTTGTAATAGGTTTCTTGAATTTTCGAAATAGAATTAAATGGAACATTGGTTAATTCTCCCAAATTTTACGTTTTGTGGATATCCGCGGATAATTATTGATAATAGTGATGCTTCAAAGCCTCTTATTTTTCCAACTATTTCGATTTTGTGATTAACTTGAGTTTCTTTTTTTTTGTCCAAGCTAAAAAGGCGTAAAAGGGCGTTGATTAAGGTAATTTTGTGGTTGGAACTCACTGAAACTGATTGTGAAAATTCTCACAATTGAAATGAATTTTTCTAAAAAATCGTCACCCCACTATGTTCAAATTCTCTCCGCTTTTAAAAATTGTCACAATTTTCGGATTTTTCAAAAAAAACTCTCCACTATGTCAAAATTTCCCCCGATTTCAAAAATTCTCACAATTGAAATGAATTTTTCGAGAAATCGTCCCTACACTATGCCCCAACTTCCCCGATGGTGAATATTTTGAATCTATGGTCTGTTTTTTTTCTTGAAAAATTATACATTCACTATGCCCAAATTTTCTCCGATGGCAAACATTTTCAATTTAGGGTTGATTTAAAGAAACTTGTAATTGAAATCAAAAAGTGTCACAATCTAGATGGTTTTTTTCGAAAACTCATCCCTCCACTATGCCCAAATTTTCGCTCAGGCGATTATCGGCCCCGAGCCGCCTGACAGTTCGGCTCGTTTTTCCAATCTGCTAGTCGGCCCGTGTTGCTGTCCGGGCCACTGCTGTTGCTTTCCGGGCCACAGAATCTCGATAAAATACTCTGTATCCATTGGTAACTATCCATTTTTTATTAGCATTTTTGAAGCAATTTTTCAAAAATTCTTTCATGTTATGCAGAATAAAACTGTGTGGAAGGTTAGTGAACATATCAGTAAAATCAGCAGAATAAACTTGAACCCCATTGGTACTCAATCTACATAATTCAGCTGCCATGTTAATGCTGGAGATAAACCAATAGGTCCTGAGTCCTCCCTTCCTTTGGTAACTCACAATGGTATAATTAATAAAATGTGTCTTGAGAAACGAGAAAATTTTTTGCAGTTCTACTGCTAATGGTTTCATGCTGCTGTTTCTTGCTCCCGTAATGAATCTGAATTTTATGGGATCCTTATGTAATTTCGGTAAAGCGTAGATGATGGGTAACTCACAATCTATGTCAAATTTAAATCCTGCTTTGATATTGAAAAACTTATGCTTTAAAATGGTTGGTTGCCTGTTGGCATTTTGAATCAGCTTATATGTGTCATTCTCATACATTGGAGGGGGCTAGCGCAGCTCTTCAGGGGGCAACCCTCCGGGCACCGGCGCTTGCCCCCCCCCCAATCGGGGGGGAGGGGGGGGGGGCTACCGCCGGAGTGACAATTTGGCTTGATCGGAGCCCCCCCCAGTCACTACCCTGAAACCCCCCTGTGACTGCTTTGAAGCCTCTCTGTGACTGCCTTGAAGCCCCCCTGTGACTGCCTTGAAGCCCCCTGTCACTGCCTTGAAGCCCCCCGTCACTGCCCCTGGAGCCATGACGTCACGGCTCCGGAGCAGTGACGTAACGACACCGGAGCAGTGACGTCACCCTCCTCCCCCCGGAAAGCGTCTCCGCTTTCCTCCAAAAATATCCCTTTCTGACAATGACTCGAAGGCGCCGTCCAGGGCAGGGCCTGTTGGGCCTAATGCGGCTCTCCATGAGGTGAGGCGCCTTTTATACCGGTCGAGCACGTGATAGATCACAGGAGAAATCACGTCAAATCGGGACAAAACTCGACGTGAATGACGATGCGTGCGTTTCGCCTACTATGCCTTCTCTGGCCTCTATTGTCGTAAACTACCTTCAACGACTTCTTCCCATCTTTTCCCTCTCTTCCTCTCGGGGGTTGGGGGGGCAAGCGCCGGAGGAGAGCAGGGGCCTCCCCTGAAGCCCCCCTCGGGGGAGGCCTGCGCTGTCGCTCCCCCAAGTCGAAAACGGGCTCTATTGTCCGGCGCTTGCCCCCCCGCAGAGTCTGAGTTATGGTTTTGTTCTCTTTCAAAATTACCGTTTATGATATTAATTCCAAGTTCTTTCATGAGAGTTATGGTGTAGTATTTCTTACAAATAATCCCATAATTATTGCTAGCTTTATCTAAAGGGCAGAAAATGAAGTGTTTCTGGTATTCTTTTATACTCTTATAAGGTATCAGGCTATTAAGCGCCTTTCATAGTTTGCCGGCCGACGTCGACCGACTCATTACCGACTTTGACAAGTCAAGATAGATAAGATGGATACGATAGAGTAGATAGATATTCCACATTCGTTAACGACTCGTCCGACGTCGGTCGGGCAACTGTGAAAGGGCCTTTAGACTGCCTACGGAAGGCAGTCCCTTGTAGTATTGGTTTGAGTCTTTTTCTGTACTGTTTTTTGAAGTGCAACTGCAAGTTATTTATTTTCATAACATCTAGCTTGTACTTATTTTCATGTAGTTGATGAGTTTCGTTGTAGCGTCGAAATAAGTTTGTGTTATTTCACTCCTGTTATTCATCTTTTCTACTCTATATTTAGTTCCTTTATTCAAGATTTCTTTGAGAATTGAATTTTTATTATATCAGTATTCCCTGTTATGATGTGTTGATGATGGGGATCAATATAATCTTTATATACATCCCGACCATATTCACAAATGCATCCATCTGATAGTATTTCTTGGATGCTACTTGTATCCAAAGTTTTTAACATTTTATTTGAGTTGAAAACAATGCTAGATACAGGATTCTCGAGTAAATATGAACCACTCTTACTTTTTATAACGTTCTATTTCAGTGTTAGGAACAAGGTTATAGCAAATGTATGCTGTTGAAAATTCTATTGAAATTAATCCGATCAGAAATGTTATTGAAATAATTCATTTTCAAGTAGTAGTAATCTTCTTGTTCATTTTTACGTCTTTCGTTACATTCCAAGTGATAGTGGAAATGAGTAAGAAGGCACAAAATCAGAAACTTAGTTTGTTGGTGATACTAGATAGGAAAGAATCCGACTGTGATAGTTCTATAAGCCTTCGTATATTTCTTTTTATTCATGTGTTTTATCAAACTATATATTTTTTCATAGCATTCAACCCATCTTTTCCTTCTTTTTCTATGTAATCGATAACATTTTGAACATCCAAAGGATTCAATCTATTTATCTTCTTTCTTCTACCTCTGTTATTCCGTTCCTTGGTAATTTTGAGTGCAAAGAATGGATGTTTGACTTTATGCATAAGTGGATTACTTATATCTGAAATATTTCCATACCCTTTAATATTATCATTAAGTTCAAAAGGGTATGGTGTTATGAGAAGTTTTATCCAAAACTCTTCCTTCCCCAGTAAAATGTTTCTATCCGTATTTTCTGGACAAGAGTCCAAAATGTGTACAATTATGTTGGATTTACATTTATGATAATGTGTGTATAATGGAGTAAATATTTTATGGTTGTTAATATTGCGTAGATGTTCCATTACTCTCTCTTTCAAACTCCTAGTCGTCATTCCAACATATTGTAAATTACAACTAGAGCATTGTAAGCAATATATAACACCTCTAGACCTACAGTTAGCGCCACTAGTCTTGAATGTATTAATACAAAATTTTGTAACGGTGGAATCAATATAGTTATCAAAGTTTGTAAGTCTACAAACAGTGCATTTTGCCGAACATTTTTCACCTTTTTGATCATTACCAAAATCTTTTATGGTATATTTGTTAGCTCTATTCTTATACTTGGTGAAGGAAGACAGGGAGAAGTAGTTTTTTGCTTGATTTGAAACCTGAGTTTTTGACCAAAATCTAAGTGGGCGGCCAACCCCCTTACAGAGAGGAATCTCCCTTACGGGTTTGCCAGGGCTGCTGGCCTGGGTTGTCAATCCCCAAAGGTTTTGACTTAGTACTGGGTGGCGCGAAAAACTGATCCCTCTTGACATTTTCCGCTTATAACCCCATCAGACCTTTACCCATCAGACCCATCAGACCTCAGCCATAACGAAGACCTTTACAAGGAAATCGACGCAGTACATCAACGCTTGACACGAGGAGGTGCCAGCATCTTAACGCCATCTCAAGCAGCAATGGAAAGTCGACTTCGACTGCTCGGGCATATACTAAGAAGAACGCCGGATCGTCTCGTACAACACGCTTTAAAATGCTTCCAAATCCTGTCTGGAAACGGCCACCTGGGCGTAGGCGAAAGTTCTGGACGGATGTGGTTAAAGAGGATTTAAAGTCACTCGGCATCGAAAGACAGTTCAGGCGCGATGTTTCGTTTCGCAGGAAATGGAATAGTGACAGCTGGATGGAATGTGTTCAAATTGTGGCTGAAGACCGTGAAAAATGGACACGGCTGACTACTAGGACGGCACACCTCGGTGAAGATGCGGAATGACCGCGTCAGGCGAAAGCCAACCGATTAAATCTAAAAAAAAAAACCCAAAGAGCGGTTGGTTCATCACGCAATGATTCAAAGAACGTCGCGCAATTCATCGCGGTTGTTTATTTCTGGTGATAACCGTTTTATTTCAATGGCCTCTAGAATTCTCATTTCGACTGTGTTGTCCACTGAGCGGTGCAAGACTGTAATAAGCCATCTTGGGGGAGCTACGTGCGCGTGTTCTAGCGTTATATGCCTTGAAAAACTGTTGGTAGGGTAAGAGGCTGGGTTTCGTAATGCCCTGCGATGTTCATCAAGCCGTTTGTACAGGGGCCTCATAGTTTCTCCAACATATTTCTGGCCACAGCCTTGACACTCTATAAATCACGCACCCACACACTCATGGAGGCCTTACAGTACGCCGGACGGTGTTGCAAATATAATGCCATACGTCAACGAGCACGTGGCCCGTAGAGTGAACAGTGTCGTGAAGAACGCATCGCTGCCTGTACGGCTCATATTCCGACCACCACCGAATTTGAAAAGCATACTCACCTTTTCAAGGCCTTACGAAGATAGATGTGGAAGACGGGAGTGTGGTTACTGTGATAATAAAAAGATATGCCAACTAACAGGGACTGTTTACATGATAGAGTGTCAAGGCTGTGGCCAGAAATATGTTGGAGAAACTATGAGGCCCCTTAACAAACGGCTTGATGAACATCACAGGGCATTACAAAGCCCAGCCTCTTACCCTACCAAGAGTTTTTCAAGGCATAGAACGCTAGAACACGGGCACGTAGCTCCCCCAAGATGGCTTATTACAGTATTACACCGCTCAGTGGACAACACAGTCGAAAGGAAAATTCTAGAGGCCATTGAAATGAAACGGTTATCACCAGAAATAAACAACCGCGATGAATTGCGCGACGTTCTTCGAATCATTGCGTGATGAACCAACCGCTCTTTGGGTTACTGTAGGTATCCGTCATGATAGGAATACCACTGCGCCTTTGGCTATTTAAGAGCTCCAAAGCGGTATGATGCCGTTTTTTAGTGGTTGCGGCTCTCAGTCACAACAGCGACAAACCAGGCCAGTCTGCCGTAGCAACGATTCCAGTGCTGCAATAATCTATGTGTTTCAGGTCTGAAGAAGGTGCTATGCACCGAAAGCTAACCAGAGAGCAGAAGTTCAAGAAGGAAGTTTTGCGAGTTTTTTGGAAGACACTTTTTCTCGAAGAACTTTCGCGAACTTTTGCAGATTTCGAGCCTCTTTTGGATAATAAACATTTCAATCAGCAATGAGGCTCCGCGATAGCAGTATTCTGCCGTAAAACTTTTCGTTTATTTACACATGCTTTCCATAATCTCAGTTTTCTATATGAAAACAATCTAATTTTAGTAGCCGGGCAAGTTTCGGCCATGTCCCTAAGGTGTTGCTCAGTATTACTATTTCGGTCTGCATATGCTCTTTTGCGATGGAATATTTGGATCACTGGAATTTAACTGTATATTTTAGTTTTTTTTCACATTAAAGAACTAGCTGTGAAAATCAAACTTCAGGGAATCAGACGCGTCATTTCTCTGCTGTTGTTGTCGTAATGCACTAGCGTGGGTTAACGTGCTCTATTCGATACGCCATGGGTACTGTAGATTTCGTATCGCTGCGCCCTTTCACCGCGCGCGACGCCCCCTTCACCCCGCGCGACGCCCCGCCGCGTTGCGGCGATACAACCGGACCCCACCCCTTATCTAAAAAAATACTGAGTGGCTTCACGCTGTTTGTCAAAATTGTGTTCCTTTTCAAAACCATTCTTGGTCATGGTCATTTTGATCGAATAAAACAACAATCAGCTTATGAAGAGAGACTTCTGCTTTAGGTACAAATCATTCCGTTACCAGTTTGGTATGAATACTTTCATTTGAATACAAAATTAATCCATGTAAGGTGCCGAGATGTCGTACGTTCGTGCCGTGGCAGTGTGGAGGAAAGAAGATCGCCTCCGTGCAAACCGACGTCAACCCCTCCGAGAAGAGGGTTTTTGTCATGGGAGAGGTGCTGGTCGGCCGCAGCTCTCCTGAGGATTTCACTACAAAGGGCCGGCGTCGAGAGGAATCCTGGTCCAGCGCAGAAGTACCTATGCGCCACGTGCGGCGAGGATGTTCTTCTTCTTCTTCTTTGCAGCCACATAGAGGGTTTTGTCATAGGCGGAGGAACTGGGCGACCAGTAGTGGATTCGTCCATAGGTCCATTGGTGTCGGCGTGGTAGGTCTCTCCGGACAGTTGAATAAATGTGCGGTATCATGGCCGACGATACCGCAGTCCGGGCACACATCAGATTTGCTGCTGTCAATCTTGCTGACATAAGACATTAGCATTGTAGAGTGACCACAGCGTAATGATACGAGTGTGCATCTTGCCCTTCTTCCGAGTTGAGACTCTGAGGTGCAGACGGGGGGCGGTATATCTCCTAGTATAGGATTTATGGCCACCTTCACAAGATGACACCGTACGAACTTGGTGTGCTCCTCGCGCAAAAGACGGAGTCGTTCTTGCTGTGAGTCGTGCCATCTCTGCAAATTGACTTTGTTTGGAGCATCGGCGAATGGCTTTCTTATACTTCTCTCTCTCACGGGGTTTAGCACTCTCCACGACGGGTGATTTGGTTACTTTATAATGTTAATGCGGAATTGCTGGGCCTGGAGCTGACAGTGCTCCTTCACTGGTAATAGACGGGTCTCAGCATGCAGGTGCTCGATTGGGGAACTCCTTGCACATCCGGTGGCGATACGGAGAGCAGCATTTTGTACTCGTTGCATCTTTGTCCAGGAGGATTCTGAGACGAGATGCTGCCAAACCGGTGCGGCGTACTCCAGGGCGGGCTGCAGAGATGCCTTATACGTTGTGAGTATAGTCTCCTTGCTGCTACCCCAAGAAGTGCCGCCCAGGGCCCTGAGAACGTTGAGCTTAGCTTTAACGACTGCCTGCTTCTGCTCGGTATTCTTATGAAACTTGAGTGACTGATCGAGCACAAGACCGAGCAGCTTTGGAAAGCGAGCAGCAGGCAAACGGTCTCCATCCCACACGACATCCGGATGAGCGCTGTGCTCGGATGGGTCCGTCGTGAGAACGGACACTGACGACTTGGCTGCAGAGATACTTAGCATCTTGCGGTCGAAAAAGCTCTTCAGTGTGATCAGGTACTCGTTGATCTTATTGGCGGCCACCTGTAAGTCCCGATCTCGACACATGATTGTTATGTCATCGGCATACGCGACGACCTTGATGTCCTGTGGAGGCTCAGGCATATCTTCGAGGTACAGATTGAAGAGGGCTGGCGATAGAACTCCGCCCTGAGGGACTCCAGCTGCCATAGGAATACTGTTGGAGACATAGTTCTGAAACATGACTCTTGCCCGCCGACCTTTAATAAAGGCCGATATCCAGCGCTTCTGCCAAGATGGTATTGACGACTCCAGAATGTTGCTTGACAGGACTCCAAGGTTAACCGTATCAAATGCCTTGGTGAGATCTAACGCAACAGCTACAGTTCTCAATGGCTTGTTAAAGTTGAACCCGTCGATAGCATAGCTGGTAATTTCTAGCAACGCCGTAGTTGTGGAATGTAGCCTCCTGAACCCATGTTGAAACAACTGCTTCTCGTTGTGCTCCGCTAGATCCTTGACAATGAGCTTTTCGGCCACCTTGGCGAAAGGTGACATCAAGCTAATGGGACGATATCCCTTTACTGATGACTGAGGTGTGCCAGGCTTGGGCAACGGGATGACGTTGGCTGTCTTCCAGTTTTGCGGAATAGTGCAAGAGCTAAACGAAGTGTTAATCATATCAACGATGAGCGGAAGGATCTCAGTCTGGAGTTTCTTCAGTACAGCAGGACAAATGCCGTCCGGACCGACAGCTTTGGAGTTCCGCATGTCCTTTATAATCTTCTCTACTTGCGCCACAGTGAACGCATCGGCCGTGCTCATGAGCGGGAGGCGGAACAGCTCTCTTACTGTCACTCTATTTTGCGGACCTCGCCTTGTACTCGTGACAAAGAAACTTTTACCGAGAGAGTAGGCGGCTTCCTTTCCTGACTTGAAAACGTTATTACCGAACTCAATAGTGGAGATGGTGGCTGGCGAGCTCTTTCCCGATAGTTTCCGAAGCACCTTCCAAGTAGCTCCACTGTCCGTCTTGAAATTCAACTGTTCTGTGAATTTTTCCCACTGTTCTTTCTTGTGCTGGTCGAGATCTTTTCTGATCTCACCATCCAGCTGAGCGACGACAGGGTCTAGATGGTCAACTGCTCTTCTGGCATCTCTAGTCCTGATTTTCTGAAGAATTTCTCTGGTGACGTTTGGATAGAACGTCTTAACTCGGCCAACAGGGATAGCCGCCTTCATGGCCCTGCGAATCGCATCAGATAAGTGATGCTCCTTCTGGTGCACATTGCCAGTCCACGGATAATCAGCCGCTAGGCGTAGCGCAACCTCACTGAACAGGCACCAGTCTGCTTGGCCTAAATTGAGATAAGAACGTTGACGAACACCAGAATAAGGAGCAAGAGAATTTGAGAGATCGATGTGCACAAAGACGGGAACATGATCACTAGACAATGTTGTTGAGGTAGACCATGAGCAAGCGTTGGAAAGGTTGGACGAGATAAGAGTTATGTCTGGGCTAGAAGATCGGCCCTTGGCAGGGAGACGAGTGGGCTGATCATCGTTTAAGATGACCAGGTCGCACTCCTCAGCCCATTCTTCGACTTCTTCTCCTCTAGCATCAGAACCAAGGGACGAGCAGAAGGTGTGGGCATTAAAGTCGCCCGCGAAAACAACTGATGATGAGTGGGAATAATCGTTGAGTTGTTTGAGAAGAGGAATGGGATTGTAGGAGGAGGGGCATGAGGTGGTAGGGGGAATATATATGTTGAAAAGAGAAAGGGGTGTTTTAAGAGGGAGATGGATTGGAAGGTACTCGGGAGTACCATCCGTGGGGGTGTTTGGTATGAGGTGGGAGGAGAGAGGATAAAACAAAGGTTGAAACTCCTCCGCCAAGAGCTGACCTTGGAGCATGGAAGGCAGTGTAGCCCGGGATATTAGGATGAGGATAGGTAGGGGATGGAGAGAGCTTGGTTTCTTGAACCATGATCACGTCTGGATGGTAAGTACGTGCGAAGAGAGAGAGCTCAGAAAGTTTGGTACGAAGGCCGTTGAGATTGATATGTACAATGGAAAGGGGGCGATTTGAGGAAGAGGAATCAGAGTTGGTAGGTGAAGAGCATAAAACACAGCGAAAAGCAGAGTTATAATGCCTCACAGAACTGAGACCCGAACAGGAGAGATGCACCCACCTTTGGCATCCGAAGCACTGGACGCTGGTATGTCTCCTGGTAACATCCTTGCCGCACGTGGCGCATAGGTGCTTCTGAGCGGGTCCAGGATTCCTCTCCACGCCGGCCCTTTGCAGGAGAATCCGAAGGAGAGCTGCGGCCGGCCAGCACCTCTCCCATGACAAAAACCCTCTTCGCGGAGGGGGTGACGTCGGTTTGCATAGAGGTGATCTTCTTTCCTCCACACTGCCACGGCGTGAACGTACGACATCTCGGCAGCGGCGAGGATGTTAACTGGAGACATACCAGCGTCCAGTGCTTCGGATGCCAAAGGTGGGTGCATCTCTCCTGTTCGGGCCTCAGTTCTGTGAGGCATCATGACTCATCCTTTCGTTGTGTTCCATGCTCTGCCCCCAGCAACTCTGATTCCTCAAATACCAACCGCCCCCTCTCCATTGTTCACATTAATCTCAACGGCCCTCGCAACAAGTTATCTGAACTCTCTCTATTCGCACGTTCTCATCACCCGGATGTTATCATTGTAGTGAAGTAGTTCTCGAGCGAAAATGCAGTACTACACTCGAAATCAACTTATCTGTGCTCAACTAGGCTCGCTAAAGTCAAACGCGCTCCGATGTGAATGGCTGGTTGGCTGGCTGCCAGGCGAAAGGTGAGAGACGCCAGACACGCTGCGAAATGTTGCGAAATGAGTCACCGGGGTGAGACGGGGGCGAGATGCCCGTATCCCGTTCAAGAAACCAAGCTCTCTCCTTCTACCACTTGCCCCCAGCCTAACATTCAGGGATACACCGCCTATCACATGCCAAGGTCTGCTCTTGGGGGCGGAGTGTCTACTTTCGTGCAATCTGCCTTACCTTCTCATATTATCCCTAATACTCCTAAGGACGGTACTCTCGAGTACATTTCTGTCCACCTCCCCCTCAAAACCCCTTTATCTCTATTTAACATCTGTATTCCTCCTATATCATATTGTCCCCCCCCCCTCTTATAATCCAATTCCCCTCCTTAAAGGCATAGCCCAACCTCAGAATCGTTTTTCTGTTTTTCTGCCTATCTTGAAGTCGGTCAAATTCTGATACCAACGATACCGCTGGAATCGAACAGGACTTCGAGGGAACGGAATTATAGCCCTTCAAAAATTGAGCTACGGAAACATGATGGACGAGTTGTCTGAGGATTGTAACTTCCATCATTTGCACCCAATGTGTATGAGCGAATCTGAGTAAAGAGAGAGGCTGAGAATGAAGAGAAGAACGGGGCTATCGATCGGAAACCATCGCTCATCTTGCCACTGTAGAGCTCGGAAAATCGTAAAAGGGGCGTGGCAAAGTGGCTTCCCGACTTGGACGCCCCAGGTTGGCTTCCTCCTATATCTCGCTTATTCGGAGGAAATGAGAGCTCGCACTTAGCAAGTGGTATACGGGGTGGGTCTACTTCACAATTATGTGGAAATCTCAGATTTTGTCTCTGAGCTTGGACGGTGCCTTTAAGCAGTTGTACGACTGCTCACTCTCCCCTTCAGCTTCAGTGACTTTAATGCTCACAAGTTCTGTTCTGCTCTTGATTCTGACGCCAGAGGGGAAGATGACGAAGAATGGGCTGAGGAGTGTGACCTGGTTATCCTCAACGATGACCAGCCCACTCGTCTCCCTGCCACCGGCCGACCTTCTAGCCCAGATATCTCTCTTGTGTCATCCAATCTTTCTAATGCTTGCACGTGGTCCAGATCCACAACTCTCTCCAGTGGTCACATTCCCGTCTTTGTCTATATTGATCTCTCTGACTCTCTTGCCCCTTACTCTGGTTTTCGTCATCGTACTTATCTTAATTTAGGCCTAGCAGACTGGACCCTGTTCAGAGATGTTGCACTTCGCCATGCGGTCGACTACCCATGAAATATTGATGTTTATCAGAAAGAGCGCCATCTAACAAGTGCCATCCGCAAGGCCACGAAAGCAGCAATTCCTCAGGGTCGTGCCAAGACCTTTTTTCCAAATGTCAGCAGGGAAATACTGCAGAAGATAAGAATCAGAGATGAGAAGAGAGCCGCAGACCATCTAGACCCGGAGATCGCTGTGCTGGATAATGAGATCAAGAAGGATCTGGATAAGAACAAGAAGGAGTGCTGGGAGAAGTTCACTGAAAGGCTGAATTTTAAGGCGGACGGAACTACGACGTGGAAAGTGTTGAGGAAAATTTCCGGCAAGTCCGCTCTCTCGATGAGCCCCGCTATTGAGTTCGAGGAGAACGTCTTCAAATCAGGGAAAGCGGCTGCTTACGCACTCGGCAAGAATTTTTTCATCACACGTACCAAGCGAGGCGTTCAAAACAGAGTCACGGTTAGAGAGCTGAGCCGGTTGCCGCTCATGAACGCTTCTGAGGCCTTTAGGCCCTAGTTATAGATTGGCGATTCGGTGCCGCTGTTTTTTGCGGGACGTCTGCGAGAGGTCAGATTTCGAAATTGACCAATAGCAGACATGCCGCGGAAGCCAGCGGCGGCGAAACGCTGGTGTATAACTAGGGCCTTAATCTCACTCAAGTAGAGAAGGCTATCAAAGAAATGCGGAATTCGAAGGCTATCGGACCTGACGGTATCTCCCCAGCCATCCTAAAGAAGCTTCCCACGGAACTTCTAGCGATGCTTGCAGATATCATTAACACTTCTTTCCGGACCTGCATTCTACCCCAAGCTTGGAAGAAAGCCAATGTGATACCGTTGCCAAAGTCAGGTAAGTCCCAAAGCACGGCAAAAAGCTTTCGACCAATTTTGCCTTTTATCGCCCGTCTCCAAATTAGCTGAAAAGTTGATTGTGACGGACCTGGCTGATCAAAATGAGCGACAGCAGCATCAGCATGGGTTCAGGAAACTTCACTCTACTACTACTGCTCTATTGGAGATCGTGAGCTTTGCGGTCGATGGGTTCAACATGGAAAAGCCCCTGAGAACGGTGGCCGACCCCCTTGACCTGAGCAAAGCGTTTGACTCTGTTAACTTGGGACTGCTGTCCGAGAAACTGCTCAAGTCGTCGCTACCATCAGGGCAGAAGCGATGGATCGCAGCGTTCACGAAAGGTCGCCGGGCTAAGGTTCTGTTCCACAATCACGTATCCGATAGCATTCCAATAGCAGCCGGTGTTCCGCAGGGCGGAGTGTTGTCTCCTGCCCTATTAAGCCTGTATCTTGAGGATCTACCCGAGCCACCAAAGGATATAAAGATTGTTTTGTACTCCGACGACATCACCATCATGTGCCAGGACCGTGACCTGCAAGTAGCCGCTAACAAGATCAGCGCCTATCTCGTCGAGTTGAAGCTCTTCCTCGATAATATGTGCTCACAGTCTCTGCTGCAAAATCTTCTGTTTCGGTGTTCACAACAAACACCAAGGAGCACAGTGCCCACCCAGATGTCAAATGGGATGGTGACCGGTTGCCAGCAGCGAAATTCCCCAAGCTGCTTGGCCTTATTCTTGATCCGTCACTGAAGTTCCACAAAAACGCGTAACAGAAACAAACAGTCGTCAAGGCAAAGCTTAATGTCTTGAGAGCTCTTGAAGGAACATCATGAGGCAGCAGCAGAGACACTATTGAGGACCTACAGAGGGCTCTGGAATATGCGGCACGAGTGTGGCAGCTTATGGTGTCGGACAGCTCCTTGAAGAAGCTGCAGCGTGTTCAGAATGCTGCGCTTAGAATTGTTACTGGCTGTGCGAGGAGCTCGCCAATAGAACACCTTCAAGCGGAGGCCTGCATACTACCAGTCAAGGAGCATTGTGAACTCCAGGCACAGCAGATGTATATTAATGTTCTGAGACAGCCGAATCATCCGACAAAGGGAATCATGAAGCCCATTAGAGAGAGGTCGATCAGGACGCCGTTCGCAGATGCTCCTCGTAAAGTTGATGCACAGAGATGGGCCGACTCCAACATGGAAAGGCTTCGTCTTCTGCGTGAGGAGCACACCCAGCTCGTTCGAGGATATCTAACGAAGGCGGCTGTGAATCCTATCTTAGGAGCAGTGCCGCCTCGGGTTTGCGAGTCCGAGTCTCAACTCGGCAGACGAGCCAGATGTGCTCTTGCCTCTCTGCGCTGTGGTAACTCTATTCTGCTCATGTCTTACGTCAACAAGATCGACAGCAGCCGACCAGACGCATGCCCGGACTGTGGTGCTCCCGGACACGACACGGCGCACTTGTTCATGTGCCCGAAGAGACCTACCTCCTTAACCACAATGGATCTTTGGACGAATCCTGTGAAGGCCGCCCAGTTCCTCAACCTATGACAAAAAACCACTTTGAGGCTGCAGAAGAAGAAGAAGAATCCATTTAATAAATGTAGGCAAAATAGTAGCTAAGTAGGTAAAATTTTCAGTTTTCTTAGAGACTTCAATAGAGGTAACACTTTTACGTATGCTTAGTTAAATGGAACTAATTTTTTCCAGCTCCGTAGTATAGCTATTATTCTTTTGAATAATTCAGATATGAGTTGTTTCGCCGCTATCCTCAGACAATTCTTATCCCTTGCCAATCGAAGCTTCCCAGTGAAAAAGGTGCTGAAAGTTTCAATCATTCAAATCACCAACAAACATTGAGGTGACAGTGTAGTTCAAGTGAACATAATTTTTGTTTTTGTAATATTCGATGTTTTTTTTCTGCAGACAATATAATAATCTTCCGAGAGCTCTTCAACCAGGAATTATCTTTCGGGAGATCCACCCCACCGTTACTGGATGTTAAATTATATTTACCGATTTTCTCTATTAGAAGTACGCTTCTATTTGAAGTACACCTCTAGTAGAAGTACACCAAAAAGAGACGTGAAAAATTAAAGTACTTGTACTTTTAAAAGAGAAAATCCGGTATACCACAAAAAATGAAACGTGCCCTCTATATGCACTTATGACCAATTGTATGAAGTTACCTAATCAGAGAGAAGAAAAACAAGGAATAAGAAAAAAATTGAAAAACATCAGGGAGAAGAAAAAAGAGAGGAAGGGAGGAAAAGATGATGATGAAGGTGAAGGAAAAGAAGTAGTGCAAAAGGAAGAAGAACAGAAACGAATGAAATACGGAAAAAGATATGGTGACGAAGATGGAGGGAAATGAAGAATAGTAGAAGAGAAAACGCAAAAGAAAATTGAAACGAGTGAAGAAATACAGAAAAGGAGGAAAGGACGAAGAGAATCAGGTTAAAAGATGGAGGAAAAATATGAAGGTGACGAAGACAACAAGTACATGAAACAAAAGGCAAACGAGAGATGAAGAGAAATAACAGGTTTATGAAAAATGCGCTGGAAAGAAGAAAGAATGGTGTAGCTGATAGCAAAAAAAGAGCGAGAAGAAGACGATGAAGTTTGTGCGTAGAGGAAGAGTAAAAGAACAGTGAAAAATCAGACAAAAAAAGAGAGAGAGACGAGGAAGAAGAACATGATGATGATGACGAAGCAGAAAAAAAGAGGGGAAAGGATTTGATAAAGAAGAGAACAAGAAACAAGAGAAGGAAAGACAAGGAAAATAAGATGCCGAAACAGGAGAAGAAGATGTGTTGGAGAAGAATAAGAAGGCAATGCAGAAAAAGAAGAACAAACAAGAAACAAAAATGTATGGGAGTATAAAAAGAAAAAAAGTGTAAAACGAGAAAAGCAAGGTGAGGAAAAAGAAGTTACAGAGTCACTCAATTATTTTTCAGCAGCTTCTTCTTCCTTCATGTTTCTCTTTATATTTTCTTCCTTTTCTCCTTCTTGCTCATTTTTTCTTTTCCCTGCTTTCCCTCTTCTTCTTCTTCCTTTCGCTCCTTTCCTTCATCCAATTCTTTTCTCGTCTTTTTTCTTTCTTTCTTTTTTTCTTTCTACTTTGAAAACAAACGTTATCCGAGGATGAGGGGGAGTCCCTGGAAATTTGTTCCTAGCTTGACGAGCTCTCCGAGGATAACAACACAGTAGCCTAAGTCAGATTTTGTAACAATGGAAACTACAAAATGATTGAAACATTTAGGTTGTACAATATCATCATTCTCTTAGTTTTTCTAAAATATATTAAAAACTCCTAGCTATCTTCTTCACTGAAGAGCCTCGTTGTAGTTAGAGATATGAATTGTCTGAAGACAGGGGCGAACCAATTCATATTTAAAATTGTTCTACTTCATTCCATATATAAAACCATTCCATTCTAGTCATGAGTATGTGATTTATATGATTTAATAAAAAAAATCTACAAAATTCATCATTCTATTACTGTTTAAAAATAATAATACAATTCAGAAACGGAACAAAAAAGAGAAACCGTTTTCAAACTAAATGTTCAATCAACCTGAACGGTCTTATAAAAAAAAATTTCAACTCATAATTTGGCATAATTAAACAATGGATGTTTGTTAAATATTTTTATGCCTTTTTTCCTATTTTTCCATCGAAACACATTACATGACAATTGACAATTGTGTACTCATTTTTAAAGTCTCATCGTGGACCTCTTATTTCAGTAGGACCGTTACAATAAAAATGCGTCATCATTCTGAATTCTGAAGGCCATCTGGAGGAAAACAAGTGCTATTGGTTCGGAATATTTAAAACCGTGTTCTGGTTAGCAGCCTTAAGTTGACCTCGGTAAATTGTCGATAAATTCCGTAGTAAAGACTGGCCTTTCGAAAATAAAGTTTTAGTGTGCGTCAAGTACATATGGTTTTTAATGTCCTGTAGAACATCGAAATTCCGTCAGCTTTTGCTATGCTTCGGCCGAGATTCCATTTATTTCTTTATTTATTACGTCCAGTAGACGCGCATTCTGAACTCTGGATGAACATTCAAAGAAACCGGGAATTTGTGTTGTTTTGTGGGCAAGAAATCGGGCGTTTGTGAGATGCGTAGAAGTCTCTCAAAGAGACCCACGTGGTGCCTTTTGTCCAGTACTATTTGTACCTCGGTTCAGGCCTTACGAAACTTGATTAAATCTCCATAAGTCAGAGAGCATCACAGATTTAACCTTACACATGCTCAGGCTTGAATTTTGAACGTAGTGTGCCAGATACAGAATTTATTAACATTCGGGAGCAATCAATTTAAAGGCAGTGTTCACGATGATTCTCGTTTCCAAGTTTTCCACTCAAAACAATGCGTTGGCAACCAAGTGTTATTAAAATCACGAAGAAACGGCGAGAAACGCACTAATTCGTCTTATTTCAGTGACAATATTTTATGGCCTGGACTAGTTGTCTGGTTGGATGAACATGTTCACTGTGGTTGTCACCGGTAAAAAATGGGACTAATCGAAAATGGAAGAATATTTTGGGCGAAACAGTATTAGTTAGGGCCCGAAATAGAGAACGGAGCAACATAGAATGGAGAATTGCAAAAGACGGGTCCACAAAAGATTTCATTGTCACAACGAACAGTTCCATTGATACTTAAGAGGCGGGCTGATACTTAATTAAGGATCTCGCGCCCTTCTGGTGCGTTTTTCTCGGTTTCTTCGTCATTTCAGTTCTACTCGGGGGCCAAACAATCGATTTAGCGATTAATCTCGAAATCGAAGATTATCGTGAACACTGCCTTTAAGTTAAATCCATTTTCTCAAGAGATGGCCTTGTTAGTCTAAAGTCATAACACTTGTTGGCAATCGGAAGGCCTTGAAAGCCTTCGTGTAACCTGGGAAACTTATTGCTTAGCGACAGCATCTTTTCGGAAATCGGGTAAAAATGAGAATATGAGATACTGAAATTAGAACACTATTAGGTACTTGAACATTGGTTTGGGCTGAATATGTTCATGGGGCTAAACTTCCAAAGAAAATCATTTCCCTTAATCTTTGGTTTTCAAAAGTTTGGTCCTGTATTCCAAAGATCTGTTACGTGAAAAAAAATATTTTCTGGAAAATCTTCTCTCTCTCTCTCTCTTCAAAACCAGGGTCTCACAATCACTTTCCTTGGCGTTTATCGTCAGACATTTTTCTCACTACTAGACGATGAGAACCACAAGAGGTAGATATTCACGATGATTCTCTTGCTTTTTTTCATTGCTTTATGTCATTGTACAGGCAAGACCTTACATAAACAAATAAATGAACCCATAGAAATTCAAAAACAAAGAAAAAAGTCTTTGATCAAGGCTTTCCCCCATTCTGATTGCTTTATTCCCTTCCGCTTTTCCTTTTTTTTGCAAATCGCTCTATAGCTCTTCCTGATTCGCTGAGTACCTCTTTTACAGCTGTAGCCATCCTTAGGGCCTAGTGCATACTTCGTCGTGGGTGCGGCGGCGTCGCCGCGACAAAGAGTGCTCAACGACGTGATCGGTGATCGGCCGGTCGCCTGCAAATGGAGATGACCCAATATTGCGTCCACGACCAAATACACACTATTTTCTTGACAGTGTTTTTTTTTCATCTCCTTTCAATTATAGGGTCTAATCTTCTATAATCCAATACAGGCTCGTTTGTAGGTGATTTACACGGAGCTGTATCATTTTCGTCCTACCCCTTTTGAACTGATTACTCAATATGTGAGGTGATTTTGTTCAATTTCAAATTTGCTTAGAACTTCACCTCTGGAGACTTTTAAGGCAGTGATCTTCGATGAGATACTTCTTTCGAAATTCCAAAATCATGTAAGGTGGCTGAGTGACGTTTCATACACCGTAAAGATCGCGATGTATAAAAAATCATAAGCCGATGGTGAAATGCATAGTGATCAGCACCCAAAAAGACTCATTCTAGGCAAGACTGCACCTTTAAAGGCATCGTCCACGATGAAATATGGTTGGTGAACTGTTCAGTTAATAAACGTGATAAACGTGATAAATTCTTTTGATAACCGATTGTTTCCCTTTCTTCCTTGTAACAAGGGATCGACCCAGGGGCCGGCCTCCAAACCAAGGAAGACGTTTTCAGGTGGAGACAACTTCATTCGGAGGCAATTTCAGAACTCCAAAGTTTGTGAATGGCTCTGTGAAGATTCACTAGTCCGATTAAACGCAAAAACTGGACAACGGTTTTCATCGTGTACGATGCCTTTAAATCTAGAACATTTACACCGACTTAGATATAAGAATCGGCGTGATCCTATCACAACCCTTTGGAATCGCTCAACAATTCTGAGACCTGGGTTGACCGCCCAGATCAACCCTGAGTCCTGAGCGGAAAAATTTTAAGGGAATTTCAAAAAGTGGAATAGCGCCAGTCTCTGCGAATTTCTATGTCATTTTTCCATTTTCGTTATGTTTGTTCTCAAAATAGTGTCTCTCTCTATGATTATCAATGCGAACATAATTTTGGACAAGGAATAGTGAGTGCATTGCAATAAAAAATCATGAAAAAAGAAAATGTGAAATGATAGAAATAACGAAGAAATTCACTTCATGCCAGTATTCGGGAAAATGAAAACCTCCGATTGGCCGCTTGTCGTTATATAATCTACGCGAACTGTCGATTAGAACACATAACAAACGAATTCGAGGCCATTTACCAACCAAAAATTGTTGAAACAAACGTATTACTGCCTTCCAGGACGGAGGTCTGGCGTTCACGTCGCGATGTCGTAGTGCAGTGCACGACGACACGACACATCATCCTGATGACGCTAAACAGCGCGCACTTTGTGGAAAAGTGTAGATTGGCCGCGACGCGGGCACGACACCGTCGCGTATAGCAGCTCCCACTAGACCGGCCGCGCACGACGACTGTCAGTGCTAGGCGCTATCGATCGCTGCGCTGGGCGCGGCGGGTTGTATCAGTTCCTACACCGCGACCCAGTCGCCGCGACGCAAGTATGCACTAGGCCTTACAGCTTCTCTATGTACGGTGAGGCTCAAGAGCTCCGGCCGCGGCGGCTGGCAGGCCGCCACTCTCACTCTGCAGAGACGCGAGACAACGGTGGCATTGGCCGCGCTCGGCAGCGCCCCGCACTGCCGCTGCTCGGTCGGGTGAGAAGTGCCCCATAATCCTCAAAATCGTGGGTTTACATACTAAATTAGCCGTGGAGCGCGAAAACTGCTGGGGCATGTTACGGATGTGGAGAGCAGGGTATGTGGGTGGATCTGCAGCCAATTAGCATAGGTCATTAGGGGTAAGTACTAAACTTGTCAGAATTCGTACTCATGACACGTCATCGATCGATAATCAATATTATCGATTTTCGCTCTTATTGCACGAAATCCGACGAGGAGTGGTAATTGTTAATGGGTATGGATCTCTTGGTTTGGGAATTTTACTCATCAAACATTATCGATCAATACCAATCAATAATATAGATTTTTTGCCCGTTGCACAAACTCCCGCAATGAGTGTTGATTGTTGAGGGTCTAACTAGGGAACCTCGCATGGTGTACCCCCGGATCAGAAAGCTGATAAATGTTTTCTAGTCAACCTTGCACGCCCTCTTTGAATCTGAACTCGGATTTTACTACAGATATCTGCGAAAAAAAGTTATAGCCTGTCAAAGTTCGTATGTTCCGCCTTTTCTTCTATGAAAAACGCGCATTAGGGTTTGCGAAATCCGAAAACGGACCTCATGCTTATGTTCAGCGCCCAAAACTACCCCACTGAGCAAATTTTGAGTGAAGGCACATTTTCCAAACTTTGCACAGACTGATAGCGTTTTGGACTTGTGCGGATTTCCGGTTGGGCGCTTACAGTTGACCGCAATGTTAAAAGGACATGGTGCGGTTGCGTATTGCACTAAAACTACGGTAGAATCTGGCACTTTGCCAGATTTCGTCATCGATCGGCGCCACAGCTGGTATTCTCGTGAGCCGAGAGATGACGGTTGGCGCCGATCGATGACGAAATCTGGCAAAGTGCCAGATTCTACCGTAGTTTTAGTGCGAGCCCGAAACCGCACCATGTCCTTTTAACATTGCGGTCAACTGTATTTATCCCTTTGAAAGCGTGATTTTATCAAAATCCTTCCAGGTGGGTTAATTGGGGCGCTGATCACGAATCTGGGGTTTATTTGACGATTTTCCGAGCTTTTTGACATCATTCTTTCAAAGCTTCCCATCGGGGGGGGGAGGGGCGGGATTTGGCGACAAATCGCGGCATCTGGCGATTTCCGGAGTGCTACGATAGATATGGCTCAAATTCTTGCTCTGGAGGTTATATGCAGTGCTAAACACGAATCTGCAATCCGTTTATCCGAATTTTGATAGTTTACGGTAGGTTAGGGTGGGTACACGGTAGCTCGGTCAAAGTCTCAGATTTGGCTTAAATTTTCACTGTTGGTGTTATTTTGACGCCGAACACGAATTTGAGGTCCTTTTTTGATTCTCGACATTTTAAGGCAGGTAAAGTCAGTTAAAAGGCATTATGCTTACGGTAACGTACAGTAACCATAATTCTAGCGACAAACAGGCAAACAGACCACAAACAGGCGCCCTGAATAACCCCCAGTTGAAAGTTTTGAGCCGAATCCGAATTTTTTAAACACCCTGAAAATTGGCTGATGGGTACCTTTACCTTTCCACGAAGCTTCAAAAACGCTTATAACTTCGTTCAGCGGTGTCCGTAGCAAAATCCGATGTCAGATTCGAAGACAGCGGAGCAGAATCGACCAAAAAACATTCATTATCTTTTAAATGGTGGGGACGGCCATGCGAGATTCCCTAGTGTACCTTGCTTGGAAAATTGCTCTCGTCATGAAAAATCGAATATTTATGATCAATAATATCGACTTTTCGCCTGTTGCGCAAAATGCGGCGATGAGTGGTGTTTTCTTATGGTTGTGCGTCACAAGTTTCAGAAGTTGCACTCATACGACAAAGTCGCCTGTTAGATGTTTCATCTTTCCAAGCTTGAAATCGTTGAGCAAAATTCATGTCAGAAAGGGAACCTTCGGAAAAAATATGTGAAATTTCTGAAAATTTAGCTTCCTGGCAAAAGTAACGATTTGGTAATGTCAAAAAAAAAAGTTTCAAAAATGTCTCGAAATATCTTTAAAAATGATTTGGCGTAAAATAGCCAGAAGTAGTAAAAAAGCTAGGAAATGAAGTGAAATAACTAAAAAATAAATATCAAAAAATAAAAAAATAAGTCAATAATAAACAAACTAGCGATAAGTAAAGATAGAGTGATTAGATTTTACAACCGTCTTCGTTAAACTTATCAAAGCAAAATCAAGCGCGCAACGGAAACATTAAGCCATTTTCGAAAGCTGTAATATGGGAACTAGCATAGGTCAAGCTAGGTGAACGCGAAGCTCCATTCCATATCGCGCTTCATTTTGCTTTGATAAGTTTAACGAAGAAGGTTGTAAAATCTGATCACTCTGTCTTCACTTATCGCTAGTTTGTTTATTATTGACCGCCAAATCGTATTTTTAGTTATTTCACTTCATTTCCTAGCTTTTTTACTACTTCAGGCTATTTTACGCCAAACCATTTTTAAAGATATTTCAAGACATTTTTGAAACTTTTTTTTGACATTACCAAATCGTTACTTTTGCCAGGAAGCTAAATTTTCGGAAATTTAAGATTGGCATTATCTGAAACGAACCATTATCCGAAGGGTCGAAAATTCGGATAATTATTGGATGAAATCGGATAAAACTCGGGTAAAATTTCGGATAAAATTGGATAATTTTCGAATAAATGCGGAAAATTTTTGGATAAAGTCGGATAATTTTTGGATAAAGTCGGATAAAATTTCACTAGGCCACGCCCATTTTTCGTACCGCCTTCCATTTAGTGCATCAACCCAGGATTTTCCTCCTCTTTCCGAAATCGGAAGAGTCGTTGCGGCGCGGAGAAAACTGTGTGGTCAAGGGAGATGACCAAGTGGCTAGTTATTCAGTGTAGAAGTTTTTTCTATAGTTGCTGTGCATACTTTTTACTTGTCCTGAATCAAACCTGTGCATGGATAATACTGTGTCTCTCAACGACGATGAAATAATTAAAGATTTGTTTTTATATTTTTATCAAAATGCATATATGAAGATTGAAGTTTGTATGTATGTATATGTGAACATGCTGCAAATGCAATGAAGTACTACTGTTTGCTCACTTATGGATGTTTTATACATATCTATATATTTATTTACATAAGCCTGCGGACAGGACTTGTTTGATAAAGTTCGTCTGAGGCCAGGGGCGAAACGAGCTTTGTCAATTTCTCCTTCATACCTTTCTTTCCTTGATTTACTTACTTCTAGTATTTTGAAGATTGGGTCAAATATAATTAGAAAATGGCAATTCTTTCATTGTCCGTACTTGTTATATATTCTATACACATGAACTTTACATACGTCGTAGTGTAATTTATTGGTAGTACTGGAGTCAAGTGCTTTCTTGAGGGTAACCCAGAGGCACCTGTTTTCCAGCACCGCTAGCCGGGTTCTCACGTTTACCTATTATATAAAGGTATTGATAATAACATGTCACTTATTTTATAATCACTTCTAGTTATACCTAATTGCCACCTCTCTTGTTACCTAATTTCTTTTTTATAATACATCATGTATGTTAATTCATAGCATACAGTATTATAATTTTCCGTACTTCACAACTCTTTTTAACATTACTCAAGACCCTGACTTTTCTGAAAGTCAATCCTCATCACGTAATAGGGGATGGTTGACATTCTTTTTTAGCTCCGATTCCTATCACATTGATCACAAAGCTTGTCATCAGTCACGAAATGTGACACGCACCAATGGTGAAGCATCTAGTTGATGCATCTTCTTCTTACTCATTCATTCTTCGTACTCTCAATGTAACTATAGCTTCTCCCTCTCGATTTGAGCCGGTCGAAGTAGAGCTCATCGGGTTGTCATCATGTTGAAATCTACTTATCCCTTGGATTTCACCGTGGCCTACCGCTCCGTTGCTTGCTCCTCCCGGACTTGTTTGAGCGGGACGGGCTATACGTTTCCATCACATTATCATACCTCTTATCGTCAGTCACGAATGGTGTTTTGCACCAATGGTGAAGCATCCACATTTGGATGCATTCTCTTCTCTCTTTTTTTCCCTGAGATGCATATTGTGCTCAAAAGATCTTCAATAATTTATATGATTTTCGATTAGTTTCTGTTTCCCTTCTCGCTATAAAGGATATAAAGTATATGCCGGCAAGTAGTTAACCCGTTTCCCTTGGTCATGACCCATCTCTTGTTGTTAGCTCTTAACATACCTTTATGGCAAATCAGCCTTAGTTCTCGTTTCAGGTACACTTTGGGATTGAGACATAATCCCAGTCCAACTCCATTACAGATTGACCGGAGGGCCATGCCTCTGAATAAAAATAGGGACTGGTACTGATGGGGTTTGACTTACTTGACTTAATCGGTTGGCTTTCGCCTGACGCGGTCATTCCGCATCTTCACCGAGGTGTGCCGTCCTAGTAGTCAGCCGTGTCCATTTTTCACGGTCTTCAGCCACAATTTGAACACATTCCATCCAGCTGTCACTATTCCATTTCCTGCGAAACGAAACATCGCGCCTGAACTGTCTTTCGATGCCGAGTGACTTTAAATCCTCTTTAACCACATCCGTCCAGAACTTTCGCCTACGCCCAGGTGGCCGTTTCCAGACAGGATTTGGAAGCATTTTTAAAGCGTGTTGTACGAGACGATCCGGCGTTCTTCTTAGTATATGCCCGAGCAGTCGAAGTCGACTTTCCATTGCTGCTTGAGATGGCGTTAGGAGATGCTGGCACCTCCCTCGTGTCAAGCGTTGATGTACTGCGTCGATTTCCTTGTAAAGGTCTTCGTTATGGCTGAGGTCTGATGGGTCTGATGGGTAAAGGTCTGATGGGGTTATAAGCGGAAAATGTCAAGAGGGATCAGTTTTTCGCGCCACCCAGTACTAAGTCAAAACCTTTGGGGATTGACAACCCCGCCAGCAGCCCTGGCAAACCCGTAAGGGAGATTCCTCTCTGTAAGGGGGTTGGCCGCCCACTTAGATTTTGGTCAAAAACTCAGGTTTCAAATCAAGCAAAAAACTACTTCTCCCTGTCTTCCTTCACCAAGTATAAGAATAGAGCTAACAAATATACCATAAAAGATTTTGGTAATGATCAAAAAGGTGAAAAATGTTCGGCAAAATGCACTGTTTGTAGACTTACAAACTTTGATAACTATATTGATTCCACCGTTACAAAATTTTGTATTAATACATTCAAGACTAGTGGCGCTAACTGTAGGTCTAGAGGTGTTATATATTGCTTACAATGCTCTAGTTGTAATTTACAATATGTTGGAATGACGACTAGGAGTTTGAAAGAGAGAGTAATGGAACATCTACGCAATATTAACAACCATAAAATATTTACTCCATTATACACACATTATCATAAATGTAAATCCAACATAATTGTACACATTTTGGACTCTTGTCCAGAAAATACGGATAGAAACATTTTACTGGGGAAGGAAGAGTTTTGGATAAAACTTCTCATAACACCATACCCTTTTGAACTTAATGATAATATTAAAGGGTATGGAAATATTTCAGATATAAGTAATCCACTTATGCATAAAGTCAAACATCCATTCTTTGCACTCAAAATTACCAAGGAACGGAATAACAGAGGTAGAAGAAAAAAGATAAATAGATTGAATCCTTTGGATGTTCAAAATGTTATCGATTACATAGAGAAAGAAGGAAAAGATGGGTTGAATGCTATGAAAAAATATATAGTTTGATAAAACACATGAATAAAAGAAATATACGAAGGCTTATAGAACTATCACAGTCGGATTCTTTCCTATCTAGTATCACCAACAAAACTAAGTTTCTGATTTTGTGCCTTCTTACTCATTTCCACTATCACTTGGAATGTAACGAAAGACGTAAAAATGAACAAGAAGATTACTACTACTTGAAAATGAATTATTTCAATAACGTTTCTGATCGGATTAATTTCAATAGAATTTTCAACAGCATAGATTTGCCTAACCTTGTTCCTAACACTGAAATAGAACGTTATAAAAAAGTAAGAGTGGTTCATATTTATGAGAATCCTGTATCTAGCATTGTTTTCAACTATAATAAAATGTTAAAAACTTTGGATACAAGTAGCATCCAAGAAATACTATCAGATGGATGCATTTGTGAATATGGTCGGGATGTATATAAAGATTATATTGATCCCCATCATCAACACATCATAACAGGGAATACTGATATAATAAAAAATTCAATTCTCAAAGAAATCTTGAATAAAGGAACTAAATATAGAGTAGAAAAGATGAATAACAGGAGTGAAATAACACAAACTTATTTCGACGCTACAACGAAACTCATCAACTACATGAAAAATAAGTACAAGCTAGATGTTATGAAAATAAATAACTTGCAGTTGCACTTCAAAAAACAGTACAGAAAAAGACTCAAACCAATACTACAAGGGACTGCCTTCCGTAGGCAGTCTAAAGGCCCTTTCACAGTTGCCCGACCGACGTCGGACGAGTCGTTATCGAATGTGGAATATCTATCTACTCTATCCTATCCATCTTATCTATCTTGACTTGTCAAAGTCGGTAATGAGTCGGCCGACGTCGGCCGGCAAACTATGAAAGGCGCTTAATAGCCTGATACCTTATAAGAGTATAAAAGAATACCAGAAACACTTCATTTTCTGCCCTTTAGATAAAGCTAGCAATAATTATGGGATTATTTGTAAGAAATACTACACCATAACTCTCATGAAAGAACTTGGAATTAATATCATAAACGGTAATTTTGAAAGAGAACAAAACCATAACTCAGACTCTGCGGGGGCAAGCGCCGGACAAGAGAGCCCACTTTCGACTTGGGGGAGCGACAGCGCAGGCCTCCCCCGGGGGGGGCTTCAGGGGAGGCCCCTGCTCTCCTCCGGCGCTTGCCCCCCCCCCGAGAGGAAGAGAGGGAAAAGATGGGAAGAAGTCGTTGAAGGTAGTTTACGACAATAGAGGCCAGAGAAGGCATAGTAGGCGAAACGCACGCATCGTCATTCACGTCGAGTTTTGTCCCGATTTGACGTGATTTCTCCTGTGATCTATCACGTGCTCGACCGGTATAAAAGGCGCCTCACCTCATGGAGAGCCGCATTAGGCCCAAGAGGGCCTGCCCTGGACGGCGACTTCGAGTCACTGTCAGAAAGGGATATTTTTGGAGGAAAGCGGAGACGCTTTCCGGGGGGAGGAGGGTGACGTCACTGCTCCGGTGTCGTTACGTCACTGCTCCGGAGCCGTGACGTCATGGCTCCGGGGCAGTGACGGGGGGGGGCTTCAAGGCAGTGACAGGGGGGCTTCAAGGCAGTCACAGGGGCTTCAAGACAGTCACAGGGGGCTTCAAGGCAGTCACAGGTGGGTTTCAGGGCAGTGACGGGGGTCCGATCAAGCCAAATTGTCACTCCGGCGGTAGCTTCCCCTCCCCGATTGGGGGTGGCAAGCGCCGGTGCCCGGAGGGTTGCCCCTGAAGAGCTGCGCTAGCCCCCTCCAATGTATGAGAATGACACATATAAGCTGATTCAAAATGCCAACAGGCAACCAACCATTTTAAAGCATAAGTTTTTCAATATCAAAGCAGGATTTAAATTTGACATAGATTGTGAGTTACCCATCATCTACGCTTTACCGAAATCACATAAGGATCCCATAAAATTCAGATTCATTACGGGAGCAAGAAACAGCAGCATGAAACCATTAGCAGTAGAACTGCAAAAAATTTTCTCGTTTCTCAAGACACATTTTATTAATTATACCATTGTGAGTTACCAAAGGAAGGGAGGACTCAGGACCTATTGGTCTATCTCCAACATTAACATAGCAGCTCAATTATGTAGATTGAGTACCAATGGGGTTCAAGTTGATTCTGCTGATTTTACGGATATGTTCACTAACCTTCCACACAGTTTTATTCTGCATAACATGAAAGAATTTTTGAAAAATTGCTTCAAAAATGCTAATAAAAAATGGATAGTTACCAATGGATACAGAGTATTTTATCGAGATTCTGAGCTAGATAAAGGCGGTTACAGGTATTATACCATCACAGACTTGATATATCACGTTGACTATCTTTTACGCAACAGTTACTGTCGTTTCGGAGAACTTGTGCTTCAACAGACAAAAGGAGTTCCTCAGGGAGGTAACTTCAGCCCATTGTTAGCCGATATTGCAGTTTCCATGTTGGAGTATAGGGACTCTATTAGCGGGAAAATTGAAAATAACGTACTTTTCAAACCTTTTAGATATATGGATGACTTGCTCATAATCCATAATAAAGATGAAACATTTGTGGATAGTCAAATTTCACTAATATACAAGAATGTATTGGAGCTCAAAAAGACGCACAATAATCCCTATAAATGCAATTACTTAGACATTAGTATAAAAATAATTAATAATAGAATACGCACTAAATTGTATAATAAGACAGATGATTTTAATTTCAGAGTTAAAAGATTTCCTCATGCTCATTCTAATATTTCTATAAAAGTCAAAGCATCCACAATTTACACGGAGACCTTGAGATTGGCTAATATCTGTTCAAATTTAGATTCCTTCACGGAAAAACTCAAAGAAATTAAAATAGTTTTAATTGGAAACCTATATACACCAGAATTCGTAGAAGTAAATATGATAAAATGCATCTATAAACAAAAAATGATAACATATAAGTTTAATCTAAGAGATGAAAAGAAAAGTATAGCACAATTGGTAAAAAGCATAACATACTAAGTCTTCACTGTTGATAGGTCGGTGTTCGATACTGTCCAAGATAAGGACTTGTGATCATATGGACTTCAATCTGATATTGATAGTATACTATAGCTTCTTGCCTTAATACCTCTTTCTAACGTTTCTAACACTACTTCACTCTGCTCGGCTCATGCTTTCGTATTCATACTTCTTTTTCATCGACAGTTCTGTTCCTCACTGAGGAGCCCCGGCAGAGCTGGTTTATAAAGTTCTTCTGAGGCCAGGGGCGTAACGAGCTTTGTCAACTTCTCCTTCATACCTTTCTTTCCTTGATTTACTTACTTCTATCAGGTTGTCCGATAAGTTCTTGCCGTTTTTTTAAATTAAAAAATTAGCGATCGAAATGAAATTTTTGGTACAATGTTTTGTGTTATTCGAAAGAGAATTTTTCGCTCTACAAGAAAGTCTATTTGGTTTTTTTGTTTCGATTAGTTTTTGTTAATTTTTAGAGCATTTAAATGGAGTGTCAAGTCGACAAAAACGAGCATTTTCGACACCATCTACTTTTTGCGTTTAACCGAGGTGCCAAAGTATTTTGAAGATTGGGTCAAATATAATTAGAAAATGGCAATTCTTTCATTGTCCGTACTTGTTATATATTCTATACACATGAACTTTACATACGTCGTAGTGTAATTTATTATGTGCAATTAACAGCTCATATACGAAATCATCAACAAAAAACATCTAGTAACAACGATGGAAAAACTACCAGTATTTCGGTCAGATAAAGCAATGGATTCAAAGGAGGTTTACGCATAGCCCGTAATGGCGAGAGTAGAAGTGACTGCTCCGTGATGGATTAGCGCTCACCTGGTTCGTTCTCGAAGTATTCAGCTGCAAGTTTCCTGAACGACTTATGACTCACAGGGATGGATTTGAGCCTCCCGAGCCGTTCAAATGCTGGAGTCGCCCTATTAATAAAGAAAAAGCGCCTGCAGTTAAGGTTCGAGTTTTTGCGTAGAATTTTTGAAGCTCCTCCCCTGGTACTTGATGTTCTCACCTCGACAATACACTCAGGCCGCAGACCAAAGTCCGGTTAATACAGGATTTTGTGCAGCAGTAGTAAGTCATTAAACTTTCTTCTTATCAAAAGAGATTGCAAGTTGAGCTCACTATTCCTGGTTTCTGCAGATGGCATAGGTTGATAATGGCAAAATCCAAGCTTCCTGATCATTAACTTCCTTGTGAACCCGTTTTGCACCTTTTGAAGTCTAACTATGCTCTTCTTTTTCTGCGGAAAGTACACCGGTGTCCTATACTCAAGAATAGGTCTCACATAGGTTTTGTAGGCTCTAAGTAGCACCGCGCTGCTTCTTGTCCCCAGTCCCCTGAGTATATTATTGACGGCCGCGGTGGCTCTGGCAGATACCGATTCGCAGTGTTTGTCAAAACTGAGGTTTCGTGTGAGGATAAATCCCAGGTCAGTGATCTGATCGACATTCTCGAGCACAGTCCCTTTGACATTGTAAGTATGACAGTTATTCGAAGAACCCAGATGCAAAGTTTTCGTTTTTTCCCTCGATAACGGTAAGTACCATTCATGAGACCAGACCCCCATTGCGTCTATTGCATTTTGAATTGCATCAATGTCCTCCCTGGAGCCCGCCCGGCGAAAAATCTTTATATCGTCCGCAAACGCACAGAAATCTACTCCAAACCCACATAATAAGTCCCCCGCTCGTGCGTGTGTATATTGAACAGAATCGGTGAAAGAACTCCACCCTGCGGAACTCCACTACACACTGGGTGATTCTGCGAATACGAAGTGTTCACTCGAACCGAAAAGGTCCTGTGCTCCAAAAATGAGGTAATCCAAGAAACTATGCGCGGGTGTACGCCTACCATTGTTAGTTTTTGTATTAGCTTATGATATGGGACATTGTCAAATGCCTTGGAGAAATCGAAAAAAACAACATCGACATTACTACCTTGGTCTAAAAGAGACGTCCAGTTGTTTAGGGCTTCAATCATAGCTGTCACAGTTGACTTATCCTTTTGAAAGCCATGCTGATGGGGGAAAATAACCTAACAATTTTGGAGATGTGCTCCTATTCTCTTCTTTAGAATTTTTTCGAACAACCTAGCGAACAATGACGTTTGACTAACTGGTCTGTAGTTGGAAGGCTCTGTGAATGGCGTCTTTTTAGGAAGAGGAGTGACATAAGATGATTTCCATCGATTCGGAACCTCACTTGTCATAAAGCTCAGGTTGAAAATGAACTCTAGCGGTCCCGCTATCTCATGAGCGACTTTCTTCACGAACATCAGAGGGATATCATCCGGCGTTCTTGAAGATAAATTCGGCCATTTCAATAGTTCAGCTGTAATTTCTTCCTTATAAAACGAACAGGAATCGTTCATCACCTCGTAGCTCTGGGAAACCAGCCCTGCTTGGTCCAGTGAAGAAGCTCTTGAAAATGAATAAAAGAAAAGAATATGATTGTTAAGTATTAGTACATGGCAAAAAGTGTAAGTTGATTGTTATTGAATCACCACAGTTTCGTTCCTGCCCTTAGACTGTGTTCAAAATCACTGTGAGTATTCTAAGAATTATCAATTTTGTCTAGAGTGAAATAAATATAGGGCTACCCCGGAACTCATCGGTAAGGAGGGTAGCTCTATAATGCATGAAAGATTATTCTTAGTTCCAAAATGGAAAAAACCTAATTAAGTCTAAATTCGTTAGTCACTATACAATGTTAGACACAGAGAGTGGTTTAAATAAGAAACAAAGGTCGAAGATTAATGATGAAGTAGTTAGTTATGTTATTGGGTTATATGAGAGTATAAGTAAAGTATGTTAGTGTGAAGAATTTACAGAATTAATGTATAAAACTAATAGCAGAAAAAGTAGTTCAGGCAACAGAATATGGCAGCAGAATAGCGCAGCAGCATCCATCGTTGAAGGAGAATAAGAAATTCGCACGTTTGATGTAGCAGCCGATTTGGCTGCGTACATTGAGTGATTCTAGACAACCGTCACAGACCGCCTGTGACCACTGTCTCAAATCAAGCGCGCCTCAGATACTCGAGGGGGGCGAGCCCCACTTCCACCAGGACGCCAGCCTTCCTTCCATGACAAGGCTGGCGTGCCAGTGGAACGAGGCTGGCGCCCTCATCGTCTCTTCGCGGTGGGACCGTCCTACCCCGGTTCTCACCCGCAGTCGTTACGCGGGTCATCCTAAAGCCAATATTTGGTACCCTAGGATCTGCTCCGTTCTCGCCGTTTCCTCGCCATTCGAGATGATTTCTAACTTTATTATACTGATGAAACACTGGAAAACCATGAAAATTTATAACAGTCATCAGAATACTCCTCATTTTAATGGTAGTCTACCCGAATGTTCACAGACGTACATACAAGGCGAGGCGGCTTCCTCAATTTTCTTCGTTATTTTCATTTCACTGTAATACCTTTGCTAACACACAGTCTTTGTTTATGAAAATCGCCGAATCTGAAGATACAGTAATCTGTGGAAACCACCTCACATAGAAAAAAAAACACAAAAATCTCAACTTTCACGGTTCAGATGTCCACACAATAGGATACTAATAAAGTGGCAGATATATGAGGAAGGAAAAACAACATGTTACAGCATAACGATGCGAGTAGATGCCAAAGTTTCGCAGGTTCAACCTTGCCTTTGCATTCCAATCGTTCCTCGTGCGGTCCCGAAGTTACGCAGTCCTGCACTGGAGACAATCTTCATCAGAAAGACTGCATAACAAACTTAACTGCAAGAGGAACTACCTCCTGAGCTGTCTAATCACATCCACAATTAATGAAGGCGCACTTGTAATCGCGCACATCGTGCCTGAAAATCGAAGTTCTAACTGGTGGTTAGGTGCTGCGAAGGAACGGTAAAAAATACCTATTTATGAGCTGATAGCTTCTCGAACCCGTCTCCCATGGAGTTCAATAAGATCATTTTGGAGAAGTTGCCTTCTTTCATCTCGGCAAGACGACGAAGATCCCACAAACAAAAACATCAGAAGGTGGAATAGTGCCCTGAACACAACGTAAATGGATAGATAACTTCAATCTACTGAGAGGAAGAAACGGAATTCTGAGTCGGAGTGGTGAAAGCAGAAGAATAATCATGAAGTGGTGAAACTAATGACGAAAATGAGTGTTGAGATTGTGCGCTCCACCGTTGAAAACCTGCTCGATTTGCAAATCATGCAACGCGGTGCAGAGGGCTGGCTCAGCGGTGGTCGGAGCGGCGTCCCCCTCGAATCTCCGCCCACAATTACGGTTCAAGGCTGGCCCCCCTGAGCGAAAATGAACGAGGCTTGCCCCCCTCGAGTGCCTGAGGCGTAGCAAAATGGATGGTCTGCACCAAACATCCAATCATGTGTCTCACGTCTAATAACACAGCTGATCAATAGAACGAAATGTTCGAATGTATTTGCCAAAAGTTCTGCCTTGTCCCTATCAGCCCTAAGGATATTTCCGTCAGACGTCTTAAGCACCCCAATAGTTTTTTTTATCATGCATTCTGGAGTTCAAAAGCTTGTAAAACACATTCCTACCTTCCGACTCGATGACTTTCTTCTCTATGCTATCTTTGTACTTTTTACTTACCATTTGCGTTACCATTACCATTTATGTCCTTGAACTTTGCCCAGCTAGCGGTGGTATTATATTCTTTTGCAGCAAACCACGCATCTGTGCGCAACCCTTGAAACGCCTTGAGGTATGGGGGAAGCCTACGGTGACCGCTAGGAACCATGTGCATCGGTACAAAAAGTTCAATGCAGTGGTGGATTATGGTAATTAAAATTTCGTATTTTCCATTAACCGTAGCCTCTGACTGAAAAGAAATATACCAGTCAACATTCATCAGGTACTCCTTTATCAGGTCAAAACGAGCTGCTTTGAAATTTCTTCTCATCTCTTTCATGGTATTTTGCTTACGAAGCTTGAGCCTGTACTGAACCAAGGAGTGGTCACTCGAACCCAGGGGAGGCAATACACTTGTATTCGACACGAAATCAGTTTCAGAGCAGAGCACCAAATCTAGGATATTACCCCCACAAGTCTCCGATTTAACATACTGCGACAGAGAATGAGTGCAGCACACATTCAAAAAACTCCTGGAAACAGAACTGTTGGCGGTATAGGTGCCCTCCCATAGCACGTCAGGGAAATCGAAGTCGCCGGTGGTTATGCAGGGGTAGTTAACGGACACCATATCACTAATACTTGCTTTCAACTGTTCAGTCATCACCGCGGTACAACTAGGAGCTCTATAAACCACAATGAACCGTACAGTAATGAGCCCCACTTCCACGTCTGCACATAAAATTTCATATGAGTCCGCAACAGACTCACTGAAAACAAGAACTGGTGAGTAAGGCTTCCTAACGAACAAAGCAACCCCACCTCCTCTCTTGCTACTACGGTCACACCTGAGAACGTCGTAGTGAGAACTCCAGCCCCCCAGCAGAGGCGCCAATTCAATTCCAGCCTTGAGCCACGTTTCTGTGAGCGCGATAATATCAGTGTTTTTATCCTGTAGAAGAATTACTAAGGAATCATTGTTTTTTGCAATAGAACGTATATTTGTTGTAAAGACTGAAATACTACGAGATCCGTCCCGAGGATAGCCTACGCGTTTTGCGCCACCGGAGCAGTAGCATTTGGAACAGCAGAAAATGTAGCAGTATCAACAACTAGTGAACTCGAATTGGCAAAAAGCGTGCTCGAATCAACAACAAGCCTATTGGGATCGTGAGGAAGCGTCCCAAGATGGGTAACAGGCGTACTGGATTGAGAAGGCTGTGAGCTAGAGCGAGAAACATTAGCATATGAGCGACGTGCAATAGCAGCTTCTCGCCGGCGTGCCAGTTCTTCCTTTGTGAGCGAAGGCCTTATGAAGACCCCGTCACGGGAGAAGGTTCGGAGTCGAGGAGCCTTACGCAGCGTCAGGCTCTGGTAATAGCTAGAAGGGAGAACAACTTTCAACAAACGGGGTCGATCAACCTGTGGCTTCCCTAGCCTATAAACCATACAAGGGATACATTCTACACTCAAATGATTCAACACATCTTCTACGACAGAGTAAGCATCTTTTGTTCTCTCAATAGACAGCTTCTTAGAAGATTCAGGCACTCCTGATACAACCACGGAGCGCAACCGCTCTTTCTTCTCAGCGTCAACACTATGCCTACCATTAACCACACGACTGTCAGCAACAGGGGAGCTTCGCTGGGCGGGTGATGGAGAAAGCTTAGCCTCAGCGTCCGCTAGCGCACTATTCAGTGCGGAGTTTTTTGCGCTGAGTGCTGTGACCTTCTCCTGTAGCTCTTGGTTCTTCGCCAGAACCGCTGAGAACTCGCTATGCACGTGAAATAAATGGACAAACAAAGCCTTCAAATATTCCGGGGCCTTCTTGTCCGCCTGCAGTTGTTCCAACGCCGTCTCGATTCCATCCGGTGACTGTGAACATCCATCCTTGGCCTCCTTGACTGATCGCTTCCTGGCCACTGATTACGCTTGTGGTTACCGATTAGAAGCGAAGATACAAAGACAGCGCTCAGACGCGCTATCGTTCACGTTCAGAAAAGTACCGCCTAAATGGCATGGTACCTATCGTAACCTTTAACAAACTTCAGACTTTCGACAAACGGACTACAGATTCGTGTACAGCACCCTAGACTATCCCTGCATACTAGCTTCAAGCCGAATCCGAAAATTTTCGCAAAACACCTGAAAATTTCATAGGGCCGCCCCTTACCTTGCCCCCAGGCTTTGACAAACACGTATAACTTTTTTCAGAGTGGTTTTAGGCAGCTGCGAAGATCGTAATCGGATTCTATGCCAAAAACGGTTCTAGAAATGTAAATTTCATCCGGAGTGGCCAGGCTGACTAAAAATAGTTCCCTTGTTATTCTCGGCACGATTCGCCTTTTCTCCAGCACGATTACCATAGTGTTGCATGATGCAAGAGCGGTAATCCGCATTCGCGGACCGGAATTGTGGTGAGCGCGAAGCGCTCACCAGATTTGGCTTTGATTCGCCATCGCGCAACCCCCTGATCTCAGTATCAGGGTCCAGAGTAAACGTAGAAAGTCCGTTTTTTTTGCATTCAATATACTTTAAAAAGTTGAATAACTCTTCAAAAAATGAGATTCCATGTTTGGCTGTCTTGAAACCTGGGCATGAGTTGAACGTACTTTTGTGATTCTTTGCCGTGCAGGTTTGATAAACGGTGAAACTGGTTTATTAGTGGCCTGACGTTTCGAACAAATCGTCGTTTTCGAAGGCCTGAAAGTGCTAAAAACTTTAGTGACCTGTGAGTTGCTCCATCAAGCGCTTCTCCCTCTACGACAAGTTCAACAAGCCCCAAAAACTTGAGTAAGCCACCGAAATCAGCACAGAAACCCACCCACGCCAGTTCCACCAACGACGAGCTCCCGTATCGACCAGATAGACCGCAAGCCAGGAGACAAGTGAACCCGCCTGGTCATACACGGCTGATCGTGCTATAGCTGGCACAGCGGTATGAATGGTAGGAAGTCACTAGTAATGGAAATGCACTCATTTCTATTATTGAGTCTGGGGGAGCGGGACATGATATAGAAGGCCTCCAGTGCTTTCCTCGCTCCAATATCCTCCTCACGACTTAGAATCGTGCATTTGATGTCAAAATCAACTCCACCATGCTCTTCTTGCCTGTGTTTTCCAAGGGGAGTTAATGTATTCTTGCACCGCTTTCCTGCTAGGTGCTCCTTGACACGAATGTTCAGCATTCTTCCCGTTTCCCCTATGTAGATCTCGCAGCAGGACGTGCACTGAAGCTGGTAGATGACACCGCTCAATAAGCAATCGCCTTCTGCTCCGTTTGGACATACAGTGCAATTTTCCGTGTCGCAAGTGCGGTCGTAGAGCCGGTTGCGTACAAGTTGCCGCTTTATGTTGTCCCGAGGGATGTTTATGAGAGCCACATCATCGCTGAGGTCCGCACGCGCAATACATTGCCGTATAGCTGCACTCACTCTGTCGGAAAAGAACGGTAGCTGCAGAGGCACTTTGTTGTCAATTCGATTCGGGAGCCTCACTCTTCTGCCACGGTCCCGTCGCTGCGCAGTATATCCATTCAGACGAGTAATAGCACCAGCCAGTCTGCGCGACTCTTCTCGCTCTTCGTCTCCCGTACAGACTTGATTGGCAGTTCTGAACATGTTCCGAATCACGGCGCATTTCACGGCTCCAGGGTGCGCAGATGTTGCGTGAATGACCATGTTCTTGGAGGTTTCCTTGCGATACCATTTCACTCTGTATGCACCAGCAGTCACACTTATTTGCGTATTCAGGAAAGGAAGCCATCCGTCGTGAGGGGCTTCTCTGGTGAAGCGTATGTGCTGCGATCGTTGATTGAGAATATCAAACAGCTCATCCATTTCAGTCTGAGTTGACGTGACCACGCAGCAATCGTCGATGTACCTACAGTACAGGATAGGTTGCCGGGATAGCACTGGCTCTTCTACTTTGCTCATGAAGCACACCGCCAAAACAGGTGCCAGTCGTTGTCCCATTGCGAGCCCTCTGACCTGGAGCATAGTAGGTTCCATCTCCACTTGAAAATATTGCAATTCAGGCACTCCTTCACTAGCGTCAAGATGTGGCCCTTACTCAAGCCAAACGTCGCGATGTCTGTGTGCTCGTCCAGCATTCCAGATAGAGCCTGGAGCGCGTCTCCATTATCCACGTTTGTGTAGAGCGCGTTTACATCGAAAGATTCGATAACACAGTTCTGTTGATCCCTTTAAACAGCGCAGGCGGTCCAGAAGCTGTCCTGTGTTGGCTAGGTGAGAAGGGATGTGCTGAAGAAGTTGACTGATTATTCTAGACAGGAACCAGGAAATTCGATCTGTCGGTCCCCCCACACAGCTGATAATGGGTCGAATTTTGAAAGAATCGGCTGCCATGGAACGGATGTTATCCGGAGACAATTTATGTGTCTTTATTAGAGAGTAGAAAACGGGACATCTCGAGTTTTCCAGCTTCAGCCTTCTAATAAGCTTTCCGTCCAATCCTGCTGCTTTTCCAACTTCCGTCCAGGTATTATTTAGTTTTCGACACTGTGCGACAAATTCCTTTTTCGTTGCTTGTGTGTAGACAGAGGTATCATTCAAATGGAGCTGTGTGATTTCTTGATCTAATGAGAGAGGTGTAATCACAAACTCTCCTCCCTTGTCGCTCACGGATAGACGAATTTCGTGGCGTTCCAGCTTTTCACGAATCTCCTTGAAACCCTCCTGCTGTAGTGATGTCAAGTTTTTTCTTCTTTCACGTCCATGCCTACTGAGCACGTCGCGAATTCCGGATGGAAGAATTCTGAACTTTATATCGACTTCCGGACGAGGGTCGGGTTCCTTGTAGAACGAACGTGGAAATGGTATAGACGTCAAAATAGAACTCCTACTTCCCTCCATGGTGTTGGGTTGTTCATTACGCCTGGCTCTGAACCTGAGTTGATCCCTTAAATTATGCAATCCTTTAACAACTTTCCGGTACGTGAATCCATTGACTCCCTGTGTGAGTGCGAAAGAAGGGCCCAGACTCAAAAAATTGATGGCATTTTCCGAAATTTGCGCATTACCGATTATAGTGACTCTTGCCTCCCGATCATCGGTTACTACCGGCGGACAACTCAGAGACTCGAGTCGGTGGTCCATTAGTGGTTGGACACTGTTACCAAAAACCCTAACTCGCTGTTCGTTTAGGAGCCTGTCGTACTTAGCACACAGAGTTGATTTTGCCCTAGACCGAACAGCATCACATATCCGCTTTGAGCCACTCTCAAACATTCTCCAACTACTATTCGGTAGGAGACGACGGCATGAACATTCCTTTGAAA
The DNA here is from genome assembly GCA_029168955.1 of Aplectana chamaeleonis. Lineage (NCBI taxonomy): Eukaryota > Metazoa > Nematoda > Chromadorea > Rhabditida > Cosmocercidae > Aplectana > Aplectana chamaeleonis. The sequence goes on from JAPDOI010000890.1 coordinate 247,149, forward strand.
CACACTTCAATAAGGTAGAATACAACACGTATTGATTTTGCCTGAGAACGACTCCTAGTAACTTACGGTAAACATTTACAATACTAGAATGAGACTCAGAAACATTACATATCGATCCTAGCTTCTTATTCAAAATGAACTTCGGTAACACACCGGTTGTTTTGCACCTTCTTAGGAAAAATTAATGACTGACGAGTGCGAACCACTTTTTGACGGAGGGCTAAAGCTTCCCGAACGAGACCAAACAATTGTGGCGGTATGTTGCGAATGAGATTCCATGTTTGGCTGTCTTGAAACCTGGGCATGAGTTGAACGTACTTTTGTGATTCTTTGCCGTGCAGGTTTGATAAACGGTGAAACTGGTTTATTAGTGGCCTGACGTTTCGAACAAATCGTCGTTTTCGAAGGCCTGAAAGTGCTAAAAACTTTAGTGACCTGTGAGTTGCTCCATCAAGCGCTTCTCCCTCTACGACAAGTTCAACAAGCCCCAAAAACTTGAGTAAGCCACCGAAATCAGCACAGAAACCCACCCACGCCAGTTCCACCAACGACGAGCTCCCGTATCGACTAGATAGACCGCAAGCCAGGAGACAAGTGAACCCGCCTGGTCATACACGGCTGATCGTGCTATAGCTGGCACAGCGGTATGAATGGTAGGAAGTCACTAGTAATGGAAATGCACTCAAAATTTGAAGTTTGTAGCTCAATTTTTGTGGAACCTCAAAATTGAGGGTCAAGAAAGAAAAAAAAAAGTAAACATGTTATTATAAACCATCCGACGTTCTTCAAAAAATGGTCCGGAATGGTTACCTGAGATTCGAGAAAAATTGTTAAAACCACGTGATTTTGGTCGAAAAAATGGTTCATCTCCTTTTTTTTCAGTTGGCGTACACGATCTTGTTGGAACACTTATCGTTGAGCTAGAAAGCTCATTTTTGGCCAGAAAGTTGGTTATGATTGCACCTAGCTCCTGTCAAAATTTGAAGTTTGTAGCTCAATTTTTGTGGAACCTCAAAATTGAGGGTCAAGAAAGAAAAAAAAAGTAAACATGTTATTATAAACCATCCGACGTTTACTCGTTCGTAAAAATGAACTAATGAAATAAACACCGTTACTGATAGGCTTTTGCTCAGGATTGAACGCTCCCTGAGATAGGGCAACGCTTCAATCAATGCGGCGTGATCTCGGAAGTACTTTTTGGATTGCCGCACGGTGTGACTCAAAAATGCGCCACAGAACGCCGTAGATAGTGTGCGGGACCCCAGCAGGAGTGCGCAAGACGCCGTAGAACGTGTGTGGGACCAAAGTGAGAGTGCGCCGGACGCCGTAGAAACTGTGCGGGACCCAAATAACAGTGCGTCGGACGCCGTAGAAAGTGTGTGGGACCCAAATGAGAGTGCGCAGGACGCCGTTGAAAATGTGTGGGACCCAAGTGAGAGCGCGCCGGGCGCCTAGAAAGTGTGCGGGACCCAAATGAGAGTGCGCAGGACGCCGTAGAAAATGTGTGGGACCCAAATAACAGTGCGTCGGACACCGTAGAAAGTGTGTGGGACCCAAATGAGAGTGCTCAGGACGCGGTAGAAAATGTGTGGGACCCAAATAACAGTGCGTCGGACGCCGTAGAAAGTGTGTGGGACCCAAATGAGAGTGCTCAGGACGCGGTAGAAAATGTGTGGGACCCAAATAACAGTGCGTCGGACGCCGTAGAAAGTGTGTGGGACCCAAATGAGAGTGCGCAGGACGCCGTTGAAAATGTGTGGGACCCAAATGAGAGCGCGCCGGGCGCCTAGAAAGTGTGCGGGACCCAAATGGGTGTGCGCAGTACGCCGCAGAAAGTGTGTGGGACCCAAAAGAAAGTACGTTGGACGCCGTAGAAACTGTGAGGTGACCAAGTGGAAGTGCGCAAGACGCCGTAGGAAGTTTGCGGGACCCAAATACAAGCACGCCCATGCCGATCATTTTTTCCGCAGGGCTACCATAAACATTCTTGAACAAAATATGATAACGAACGATAACACACGCTCATAACATGCGCGGTATAAAAGTGCAGAGGAGCGGTATGCATTCATTCACACACCGCTCTCTTTTAGAAGCCGCTGGAAAGTGGCTAAGGAGGTGGAAATTGTGCAAACATGATTGTTGGCTATTACGATGTGCTCATATTTAGGCTGACACTTGGAAATTTTTCGAAGGAGGGTTACGGTAGCCCTGCGGACAAAATGATAGGCATGAGCGTGCTTGTGACCCAAATGGTTGTGCGCAGAACGCCATAGAAAGTGTGCAAGACATCAGTGGGAGTGTGCAGAATGTCACAGAAAGTGTGCAGGACATTAGTGGGAGCGTGCAGGACTTCATAGAAAGTGTGCAGGACATCAGTGGGAGTGTGCAGGATGTCACAGAAAGCGTGCAGGACATTAGTGGGAGCGTGCAGGACTTCATAGAAAGTGTGCAAGACATCAGTGGGAGTGTGCAGAATGTCACAGAAAGTGTGCAGGACATTAGTGGGAGCGTGCAGGACTTCATAGAAAGTGTGCAGGACATCAGTGGGAGTGTGCAGGATGTCATAGAAAGTGTGCAGGACACCAGTGGGAGTGTGCAAGACTTTAGTGGGAGTGTGCAGGATGTCACAGAATGTGCGCAGGACATTAGTGGGAGCGTGCAGGACTTCACAGAAAGTGTGCAGACATCAGTGGGAGCGTGCAGGACGTAATAGATGGGGGGGGGAGAGGGCAGGGCATCAGTGGGTTTGCTTTTAATTAACACCACCAGGCATAAACCATGTTAGAAAGGACACCTTTAGGAAAAATAAATGAAATTCCTGAAGGTTTAGGTTCCTGGCAAAAGTGAAGATTTGGCATGGCCATTTTTTCGAAAAATTAGAAATATACTCAGTTAAAAGGGGAAGGTAAAGAAAAATGAAAAAAGTTTTGAAATATTCCTGAGAACGATTTGGCGTAGAATAATTCAATTTTTGGGAAATGTAGTGAAATAGTCGAAAGTATGATTTGGCAGTCGAGTTTGAACCAACTATTTACAAGAGTTGTGCAAAATGAGAGATCGCATTGTATGAGCTTATCCGTAGAACATATCGAAGCAAAATCACGCGTGATATGAAACAAACAGTTGATTTCTGAAAATTTAGCTTCCTGGCAAAAGTAGCGATTTGGTAATGGTCAAAAAAAAGTTTCTAAAATGTCTTGAAATATTTAAAAAAAATGATTTGGCGTTAAATAGTCTGGAGTAATTAAAAAGCTAGGAAATGAAGTGAAATAACCAAAAAATACGATTTGGTGGTCGATCATTTCACAAGCTTATCCGTTAAACTTATCAAAACGAAATCAAGCACGATATGGAATGAAGCGTTGCCTTCACCCAGCATGACATATGCTGATTCCCTTGATACAGCTTTCAAAAATGGCTTAATGTTCCCGTTGCGCGCTTGATTTCGTTTTGATAAGTTTAACGGAGAAGCTTGTGAAATGATCGACCACCATATCGTATTTTTTGGTTATTTCACTTCATTTCCTAGCTTTTTAATTACTCCAGACTATTTAACGCCAAATCATTTTTTAAAAATATTTCAAGACATTTTAGAAACTTTTTTTTGACCATTACCAAATCGCTACTTTTGCCAGGAAGCTAAATTTTCAGAAATTTCACATATTTTCATCAAAGGTTCCCTTTCTGACTTCAATTTTGCTCAACGATTTCCATTTCGGAATGATGAAACATCTAACAGACGATATTGTCGTATGAGTGCAAATTTTGAAACCTATGACTTGAATCCATAAAAAATAAAACTCATTGCCGCATTTGGTGCAAAATGTGAAAAATCGATATTATTGATCATTAATATTTGATCTTGCATGATGAGAAGAATTTCCCAAACAAATGACTTAGAGCCATCAACAATCAAAAATCATTACGGCATTTTGTATAACAGGCAAAAAAAATCAATATTATTGATCGGTATTTATCGATAATGACGGATGAGCAAAATTTCTCAACCAAGAAAACGAATCCCAAAAGCCGCCGCATTTTGTGCAAAAAGCACGAAAATCGATAATATTGATTATCGATCGATGACGTGTCATGAGTACGATTTCTGACAAGTTCAATACTTACCTTCGACGAACTGTGTTGATTGGCTGCGAATTCACCCACACACCCCGGTCTCCAAAGCCGTAGCAGAAAAAAGGAGTTTTCGTGCTCCACGGCTAATTTAGTATGTAAACCCACGATTTTGAGGTACCCTTCAAAGTAAAGGTATCGAGTTCAAAATTGAATAGGAGCGACCTGCATCCATTTCCAGCCTCCTGTCCAAAAATGAGCTCCCTAGCTCAATTTTATCTGGTAGCACAAGATCGTGAACGCCGTCTGAAAAAAAAGGAGATTAACAGAGAAAACTTGCGGTTTTTCAAAATTTGCTCAAATTCTAGGAAACCATTCTGAACCATTTTCGGACATGATACACAACTTTTTGCGCTCTTTTCAATGAAATTTAGTGCTAAATTCTACCTTCAGCCTGAACTTAGATTTCGAAAAACGGGTTGCGCGCGTGGCCGATTCAAAACCAAATCTGGTGCGCGCTTCGCGCGCACCACAATTTTACTTTACTTAATACGTGAAGATCGCGGCATTCCAGCTCCCGAACGAGCGTTTACTGCTAGCCATATCACGCGTGATTTTGCTTTGATATGTTCTACGGATAAGCTTATACAATGCGATCTCGCATTTTGCACAACTCTTATCAATAGTTGGTTCAAACTCGACTGCCAAATCATACTTTCGACTATTTCACTACATTTCCCAAAAATCGAATTATTCTACGCCAAATCGTTCTCAGGATTATTTCAAAACTTTTTTCATTTTTCTTTACCTTCCCCTTTTCCTGAGTATATTTCTAATTTTTCGAAAAAATGGCCATGCCAAATCTTCACTTTTGCCAGGAACCTAAACTTTCAGGAATTCAGCTCTGAAAACGACAGTATGAGAAGAAAAACAGGGCGAGAATGAACAAAAGCTCTGAACTATAAATCAGTGGAAACGATTCACTAGAAAACTGATTGTCAAGTGTTAATAAGTTCAAGTATTTGTTGAAGTGTAGGATTCTCATGGTCAAAACCAGGATGATGACGTCAGTATCTTGCTGGCATCGATTCTAGGCCCACACCCTTCATAGCGGTCACCGCGAGGATGTCATGATTGATTTTTCGAGCATGGTGGCAAAGCCATCTCAGACGAATATGAGGATGACCGACCGCGCGCAACAATAGGCCCGACTTCGGGATCGGCGACGTTCCGACCGCACCATTGCGCGCGTTTCGACCGGTAGTTAGCGCGGTCGGACCGGGTGGCGACGTTCCGACCACACCATTGCGCGCGTTCCGACCGGTAGTTAGCGCGGTCGGACCGGAATTGGCGACGTTCCGACCGCACCATTGCGCGCGTTCCCAACCGGTATACCGGCGCGGTCAGTACGGAGTATTGCGCGAGTTCCAAACGCAACTCACCATCCTGGCACTTTGCGTTTGGACCGCAGGCAAGTGTGAAACCACGGGCCCTGCCCGGTGGGCGGCGCTTAGAACGAGCGCAATACGCTGGCAGGGAACCCTCCGGTTGCTGACGCCCACTACTGGCTGTTATACTCTCTAACGGCCTGCAGTGGAAGAGGACAATTTGGGCATACCATGCTGGCGTGTTGCAGAAGATAATGCCACGTTCAGACTTACAAATTTATTTTATAAAGTAATCACTGGATAATACATGAGCAAATGCTGAAACGATAATAGTACAACAAATTCTCCCTCACACAGGAACAACTACATACAGAATTATGCGACAACTGTTGCGAGTGAATTCACTGACTTCATATTTTCCGAAATATGACTAGAAACTCTCAAAAATTGCCTATGAGAAAGATGAAGTACATATTTCCCATGCCATCTATAAGTGGGTCGTGGCGGCCCACAGCTGAACCCACACGCAGTACTGAGAAAACGCGGAAAATGTTGCAGAACTCACACCAGGAAAATCTTCTTCAAAGGCCTTTTCCGGGGTTGCGGGTGGTTTTAAACGGTAGGGTTGAGAGCGTGGTTTCCGCTAAATATTTTTCCCAAATAACTCCGTTTTAGCATTTGAGTTACTGCAGGTTTGAAACCGAATTTATGTTTGTGGACTTGGCCGATTTTCGGCGTTACTCTGAGATGATGAAGGTTTGTAAACAGGGTAAATCGACCACACTGGGTTCAAATATCCTGCTCTCATGCTCCTAGTTCTCCAGTGACGACTTTCGGCGGGACCACACCTGAAAGGCATACTGTAGGGGTCTTCAGCGTTCATCCGAGATGGTGAAAGTTAGTATTAAGGTGATTCGGCCCGCTCAGCTTCGACCGCAAGACTCTCATTGACTCATAGGAAATTATTTGCAGAAATAATTCAACATTTAGTCGTCAAACTGCTTTGGGCTTTTTACATGCTGGATTCATATATCTTGAATATTATTCTGGGAAAGCCTTAACTTCACCTCAAACTTCCTATTTGAACTCCGTGACTCATTAATCAGTTGAATCAGCCTTTTAGTTGAATCGTAATCTATATTTGAAATTTACGTGAAAAACTGCTCCTGAGCGGTTTTACTCACAAACACGTTAGTTTAATTGGTCTTCGTCCAAAGACCAGACCCCCACTTCCACCCCTCCGGAGCTCAGACCCCACCCTGTGGGGCCCACACCCACGCCGAACACAGTGATTGGAACGCACGAAACCATTTTTCGGAGAGAAGAAATAAGTCAAAGCTAAGGCATGCATTAGGAAGAGATGCATTACAGCAAAGAGATGCTGTAGCAAACCAAAAGCATATTTCATAATCCTCAGCTCAAGCCCGGCCTGCGCGGGACGTGCGATGGACTATGAAACCCTATCTCTGCGCGGCACGCGCGATCCAGCCCATCCAGCAGCTACCATGACGGCGCCGCCCAAACCATAAGGCGGTTTCACTATCTGAATCAATACCCGCTTGTCAGTTCAAGCTCACTCCAACATAGATAATTCCGGGATTATCCTACTCTGTATATTTAAGCTAGGAAATACAATGTATGTCACAGCTGAAGCCCAGCTTAATTCCGCGCACCGCCGTAGCTTCTGTGCCCGCCCAGGAGATTATAAGTAACTTCCCACGAGGGAAAGAGTTTCGTAGTCCAACGCTCACCCGCGCGTGCTGCGCCTGCGGTGAGAGCTATGAAAGACGCGAAACACCTTTACTGTATGAAAATGATGGTACGACGATTTCAGCGGATTCATTCCGAGCTAAATAAGAACAATTCATTTGCACTACCGCAATAATCAACATTAAGAACAGCATACACGCTCACCAAACCATTCGGATTTCTACGAGAGAATCAGCTCGATTTAACTAAATGCAGCATGTTTACAAACCGATTAATTCGCACCCATTTTCAAGAAAACCGCTCTACTCCGGCTGGCTTTTGGAATGGCCCGCCGCGTTTGTTTTGCCGGTAAGCAGGCAGCAGACTATATTCGGTCAGTGCAGGGCTGTTTCTCTCGTAGGCTCCCTATTGACAGTGCTATCATTCCTAAGTGTCTTCACGTGTTTTCTCAAGTTTCATTTCTCATTCTGTTACTCGTAGAGATGGGAAAACGCAGGCCTTTGAGACAGAAAATCTGAAATATTTGTCATCGTCCGATGGTTTTCAGTGCTTCAAACTATTCGATTTCTTATGATAGGGACAATGCGGACCCAATTATGCTACTATCTCGAGTATGTTTTGCAAGCGTGTATGCTGTCTTTAGAAAAGAAATTAAAACTCACAATGATTAATATCCCTCGGGACAAGAGATTTTTATGTCGTGTTCAGATGATTAGGCCAGCTCTAGGAGGGGATACTCGTAGTTGGCATCAACAAGCTATCCATTGAAGTTCGAGGCTATATTTCTGAAAATATTGGCCTTATATGTACTATATTTCTGAAAATATTGGCCTTATATGTAGAACAGGACAGAAAGATATCAAGCTAGCATTTTGGCAAAAACTTTTTTCTCGACGTATCTCCCGGGTTTAAACTTCCCTACAGAAACTCAGTGAAACTTCAACGTCCAGGTTTTACACCCCCAACAACGTCATAACCTTTCGTTTTTGAATCTCCACACCCTTTCATGTGTGTAGTGCGCACTCCTTCTGAAGCTTCGGCCACTTTCAGAATCTTATCAATGTGTGCTTTAAGAACCATAATACGTCCTCAACAACTAACCCCTCACGTTTTTCAGTTCCTTGCCCACTTTATGCGTTATTGTACTTGCACTCCTTCTTAAGCCCCGCCCACTTTTCAAGACTTATCAGTATTGTTTTGAGAACCATAATACACCCCCGCAACGATCACCTCTTGTTTTTTGAATCCCTACGCCCTTCAGTGAATGTTGTGCGCACTCCTTCTGAAGTACGCCCACTTTCCAAAACATATCAGTATTGTTTTGAGAACCATAATACGTCCCCCAAAAACTGTTTGCTCACAATTTTTCCAAGATCCCTCCGCAGTTTAGCCGATGGTGTGCGCACCTCCTTCTGTTACCCGCCCACTTTCCAAAACATCCTTACTGTTTTGAGAACCTGAATGCGCCCTCCCCACAAAAAAACCGTTTCCTCACGCCTCACGTTTTCCGAATCCCTGCGCACTTTAACGATGTTGTGCACACTCAGCCTACTGAAGCCCCGCCCACTTTTCACAACGCTAATTGTTGTTTACGTACTAGAATCCCTTTACACCTTTCACGATCTGCTTTTATCTAAAAACCCTACAACTTTAGCCGTTTTCAATATTCAGCAATCAATTACCTATTGTTAACTAACCTTAAACTATGCATGCAATCATAAAGACGATTTGAACACGTATAGAATCAACTTGGGAACACAGAATCACAGAATGGGAAGAGAGAAAGCGAAGAAAAACATCAAAAAGCAAGATAGTACGAGCACCGCAGCAAAAAATTATTCACGCGTGGAGCTAAATGCGAGAGTGTCCATTACACACCATACAATTTTCCGCACGCCTGAAAATGAATGATGCGCGCAGTCGGTCCTAAAGTGCAGCGGTTTCTGCGCGCTTTTCGGTGTTTCTGTCGGTCCGAACGGTTTGTGATGGCGGCCGCAAAGCGCGCAAACGTGGTCGAAACACGGGCATCTTTTTGTGATCGTTGCGACCGCAGGTGTTGCGCGCGTTCGGATCCCTAAAACGTTATCTTGCGCGCGATCAGAACGGCTCCTGCGCGCGGTCAGTACTAAAGGGAAAAGTTGCGCGCGGTCAGTCCACAACATTTGTCGAGATATGGCACACCATGCTCTTAAAATCAAGGATGACGTCATCGCGATGACAGCTATGAAGGGTATAGGGCGTAGAATCGATGGTAACAAGATGATGACGTAATCATCTCATTAGAATCCCTGCTATGAAAGGTGGACCGATGTGCGATCCACGAAGTAGTGACGTCATCATCGAGACTGCAGTCCCTTCTATGACAGGTGGACCTACACACGATCCACGGAGTAGTTACGAAATCATCGAGACTGCAATCCCGGCTTTGAGAGGTGGACCGATGTCATTCCCGAAACGAACGAGCCAAGTTTCGGGTTGACCCCGCCCCTTTTTTTCGTTTCGAGCCAGAGCGGTTCAACGGTCCAACCTCGTTCTGACGGCGCTCGAATCGAACCGGTGCCTGAGTATGAGAATGACTTATGAAGAGAGCCGACTGTAAAAATTGAAGACCGCAAGTTCCAGTGAAGGAAGCAAATAATCGTATCTTCCTACTTGAGAAGTATCCTGTACATAAAAACCCGAATTTTATCCAGCTTGAATGCCGCATTTCCTTAGAGACTGGGCTCGCCGCGCGATATAGTGTTTATCCGCAGCTACACAGCGCACACTGGAGTGGACGCGCGCACAATATTAATTAAAAATGTGTTTAATTACAGAACGGGGGGGGGAGAAAAGAATCGAAAGTGTAGTAAATGGAAGGAGGCAGAAATAGGATGCTTTCAATGTAACCATTTCAGAAATTTAATGTAAATAAACTAAATTGGAGCAGAGTGAATTTTTCGGACTTGGCAAGGTTCATTCAAATGAACTTTGCTGATTAAAAACAGCATTAACCATGAGAACTAAGAGCATTGGGAGAAAGGGGAGAATCTGGCGATTATTTTAGTAACGAAAGCTTTGATATTCAAAGTGATTTAAGGACCTTAAAACTCGTCCCGGTTTTGTCCCGGTTTCCGGGGTAAAACCGGGACGAGATTCGTCCATGAATCGATAAAAAGCGATCTTGTTGAAGCTAAACTGTTTACGCCAGATTCTCCTCTTTTTCCCGTATCCTTTGCTCAACATATTTTAATGCTACTTTTGATCAACTAGGTTAGTTTGAATTAAACTTGTGCGGCCATACTTACCCCTGCTCCAACTTTGTTTGTTTACATTAAATTTCTAAATAATGGGTACATCCAAAATAGACAATTTTCATCATCTTCCATTTCCTTCGATTTCCAATCGTTTTCTCTTCCCCGTTATGTAATAAAATACATTTTTATTAATATTGTGTGCGCGTCCACTCCATTAATGCATATGTAACCTAACGTACACACCAGGGCTGTGCGTAATTACGAATTACGATTTACGAATTACGGGCGTTTTTGGCAATTCTTTTACGATTTACGGTTTGCGAAATTGTGGCCTAAAATCGTAACAATTCGTAACAAATCGTAATACAAAATTATCGTAATTCAAAAAATACGTTCCCGTTTTACTAGCCGGTTTCAGTTTATAAAGTGCATTTTTTTCGCCTGAAGTCGGTTTTTCGTCCATAATTTTTTTTTGCTTAGAGATAGACCTTTGGTGAAGGTTGTTTTCGAAATCTCGATGGCATTCTGCGTCGACTGGTGTTTCCAGTTTGGAAAAATATTTTCTCGATCCTTCAGCCTAATTCATTTTACGAAACATCAGTTTTTCGCCTATAACTTTTAAACCGTTGAAGATAGAGTTTTGGTGAAGGTTGTTGTTGAAATCTACGTACAATTCTGCGTCGAATGATATATCGGGTTCCTAACTTTGCTTGCTCCATAAGCCAGCCAGGTCGGTGGAGCCGAGCTCCATAGTTATCTCCATAGGGTGCTCTCGCCTTTATGGTTCAAGTAGGAGACGCAGAGTTCTCCTGGAGCCTACAACGGGGCTCGGCTCCACCGACCTGGCTGACTTATGGAGCAAGCAAAGTTATGAATCAGATGTGTCATTCGACGCAGAAGTACGCAGATTTCAAGAGCAGCCTTCGCCAAAACCTAATCTTCAACGGTTAAAGTGGCGGAAAACCGGTGTTTCGTAAAATATGGTAGGCTGAAATATTTTCCAAGCTGAAACACCAGTCGACGCAGAAGGCTCTGCATCAGTTTGAAGTAACCTTCACCAGTCCTATCCCAAGCAAAAAGTGCGGACGAAAAACCGAC